>JAPYZP010001399.1:0-18829 GCA_030522985.1 Torymus sinensis | reverse complement strand
TTAATAGAACTATGCTAATAATTAGTAAAAGTATACTAAATTTCTCAAGAGTGTGAGTTTGTCCCATGATTAGTTGAGATTATAGTAATCTTTCATAAGAAATTTCTTTCCGTGTATGTCATTCACTTTTCTATGCCGGAATAGCGCATTTTTCATGCATACGTGTTGAAAAAAATCTTTGTGAAATTATTCCCTTAGTCACAAATTTATATACATTTTATGGCTTTCTGGCCTGTTTAAGTGGATATATAGTTGATGACTTTTAAAGCTTTAAAGGAGCACATATTTGAAATAAGCTATTAAAAAGAATTAAAAACGGAATGATTTGTAACTGTGTTGCGTACGACTTTAAATGCAATGCTCTACCCAACTAATATTCTCTATGCACTCGTTATATAAATATAGAAGTACAATAAAGAATACAATCTTATTATTTATTCGACAACATAATTGATCTTCACACGTACTTAGCATTTATAATATTTAATGCTTTTTGTCAACATACACACAGACCCCTTCTCGTATTCATTATTATTATCACGATGCGCCAGTCATACGCAGTATTGTCTGAGATGTGAGTACAACCTCTAGGTACATCCGGTGTGCGGCGTGCACGCATTGTCAATAATACGCTTCTCGAATCACTTCGAGTGCTGATTGAAACACAGCCGCGTCCTACTTGTCCTGTCGCATCGCTGTCGAATTGCGGAGAATGCGGGGATAAGCTTATATAGTCGCCCGCGCATCTGCTCCCCTCACTATCGCAGCTTTTATTTATTAAATCTACACATGGATTCTATCTATTTTCCGGGCAGGGTCTTTTTCCTTTTATTGTCTTTATCAATAAGGCTTGTATCGAATATAAATGTAAGAATATTTTTATTGCAAACGTGCAAATCACGATAGAGGACTCTTTCAGGGCTAATTATAGCTAATCTAATTTTTTATAAGCATTTAACTAAGGCTTTGCCTCCTTAATTACAATCTGGATACTTTTCACGGTTCTCATTGTAATATCGATACTTGTAAAAAAATCAGCAATGTATATACATATACCTCATACCTATAAGCTTATAGGTATATAAATATGTATTTTTTCACCATACCCTGGTCGAAAGTACCACTTTCGCTCCTGGCTCCGAAACGCGAATGTAGTATTTTCGGCCCGGGTATGGCGAAAAATCGTATACTCAAAATGGGGATAAAGAGGGACACCCCAGAGCACATGTTTGCCACCCTCGCCTTCGGCTCGGGCGGCAATTTACACGTGCTCTGGACTGCAGGCCAACTCTTTACATCCCTTGTTGTGTACTATACTATTTTTAATCCCATAACTAAAATGTATAGCTAAAATAAATATTTTATGAAACATAGAACTATATTTTATAGTAAAGTGCTTTTAGTAAATATATTAACTATATTTTTTTCAACTATATTTACTTAACTATTATAACATAGTAATTTTATATATAGGTAATGTTACTAAATTTTTTATTCGCAAAAACTATTTTTTTTAGTTAAATTTACCAAAAAATTATTGCTGTGACAAAATCGCACTATATTTTATAGTCAAATTAACTATATTTTCGGCTCGGTGGATAGGAAAAATTGATGTGCTGATAAAACTGTCATTATACCGCTTTCCTGTGTTCCAAATTTTGTTCGTCTATTGTATGACCTAAAGAACAAGAAAAAATTGTTTGCAGAGGTCTGCCTCAAATTCTTTTTGTCATTTTTCGTTAGGAGAAACTTTTTTGAGAATTGCACACATATGGGATATCATCGCTTATAACATAAAGTGTGACTGAAAGTCTGACCAAACCTAATCCGTATCTACTTATTGAAGACAAATGTTTATCTCTATATTACTCAAATTAGGTTTGATACAATAATAAATATATAAGTTCTCGAAAATCGTAACGTTCAAATTCTCAACCTTCTTCATGCAAAATTTGTTATTAATAATTATAATTTATAAATAAATATTGAAGATCCCAAAAAATAATTTATTATTATGCATTTCTCATCTACACGGCCATTCGAATAAGTCTGAGTAAAATATATATGATAAATATAGAATTTAAATAAAAAAGTTTATCAAAGATTAAAATTATGGTTCGTAAATTAAAATCTGTCGGTGCGTATATATAAGTTTGTGTGCCGTTAGCAGCGCGATAAGACGGAATGGTCAATATCGGTTCAAGGCAGTCACGTTCTCTATACGGTGCATTATTGACCGTTTCTGACTGTGGGCTTGTTCTATCCTAATTTTGTAAACAGTCAATGATTGCAATGATCTAGTAGTACAAATGTCACTGCCAACGTGTTTATTTGAAATAAATAAATTTAATTGTTCGTTTGTTTTATACAATAATTACATTCTACATTAGCAATCAATCAATAATTTAAGTAATTTTATAAAACGTTTGGATAACATGTGAGATATTATTGTTAAATATTTATATAATTGTAAAAATTATTCGTTTTTCAATTTAATTGAAAGAATTCAATTTTTACTTGAGGTAAAAACATTCACTTTTATGTACAATATTTTTAGATTCCAAAATACATTGTATTTCATAATTTTGTTTATAGTATTTTGTTAACCATTGTGTTTTAACAAGTTCAGTTCAGATAATTTTATTAAATTTTTCACGACAAATTTGAACAATAATTAGTCATTTTTCGACGCGAAATATGCCTAGGTATAGATTTCATGTAAAATAATTGCGATTCATAACGTTTCGGGATAGATATATCATGGCTAAATGTCTCAGCTGTATTATCTGAAATCAGACTGGTGTAGCGCTGTCGTGTAACGCGGTAACACCTATTTGTTATGCCTACACATACACACACTCCTTATCGCAACGCTATTCGATACCTATAGTGAGCATGGCGCAAAGCTCAAAAACTATAGAACTAAATAAACACATCGCAACTTTATTTTCCACATAAGTGTCGCTTCATTAAAATCATTTCATCTCCTCACATATATTCCATCTTCAAAATTATGGAAAATTAGTAGCTTGCAGTGGCATTATTGTGAAATCCAAGTGCGCAAATAGAACGGAGAGAATGAGAGAGGAATAGGATGGGAGGGGGGGAGGACACGTGTCACGGTTCTCGTCTCGCTCCGGTGTAGTGCTACTTGACGACGCTTTTCGTTAAAGGATATATAAAGCTACTCTCTAAATTAAATTCAGTGAATAAAAATCACTTCTTTAGAGTATAAAATCGGACACTGGTAAAATAGTGCATATCAACTGAATTATCAGTATAGCCACTGTTTAGTAGTGAATATACGCTATGTTAGAGTGCAATATGTACAATTTCAACAATGCTCGACTTTACACTCTAAAATAATGATTTTTCACTGTATTTAATTTAGAGAGTAGCTTTCTGATCACCGAAGCGGCGATCTGCTCTACGGTAGGCTCTTTTCTAAAACGAACGACTGCAGCGTCATAAGCAGGCAGCAATGTACTTAGTGTGTGCAAGGATGCGCATGCGCGCATGTGAGTCCTTTTTCAGCGTGCGCACTACTTACCGCGCGTGCAGCACGTGGCGACTGTCTCATTGTATAGCCAGTGCATTGCGTCATGCGCTTTTGCGTATATATATAATTGTGTGCAGCCGATGGCCGATATCGGTCCTCCGCGCGCGCGTTTACGAGCGCGTTTGGCGTTGTATCGGTGCGCGAACAAAAATTTGTGTGAATATACATGTATATGTATATAACGGATTCCACGAAAAACCTACTCAACGACGTTTGAAGTAAAAAAAAAAAAAACAAAAAACTGGTGGTATACCTTTGCACAAATTTTCGTCTTGTTCGCATAATACTTAATAGGTGAGAAAAATGGTGAACCGTGCACAAAATAGTCATGAATGACACTATATTGTAACCACACACAAATTGTTCTTATGGAAATTAAATACATGATAACCAGTATTACGCTCCAAAGGTGCGAAAAAAATTGTGTGAAAGCAGACAATGTATAATAGTAATAATAGTATTTTGGGCTTTGGGCTTAATATTAGCAAATCATTAGCGATTGCTTACATCCATTTTTCCCATGTTAAATTTTCGTGTAATGTGTTCCCATTTATCTAGTCTAATATATGGCGTAGTATAGATCTAGAAAAGAAAATACAGTGGTGTGCCTCCAATTTTTTTTCCCGAATCATCAACGAGGCGATTTCTTGTAGAATTTCTCATATAAGTATAGGTATGTGGAATTGTGCGCGCTATAATACACTGAAGTTGGCTCGGGCGAAAGCACAAAGCTGAATAATTGGAGAAATACTTATTTGTTGCTTCTGATGTATTAATAATGTACATATATATCTGTAGAAACTCACGTTTTTAGAGAACCATTATAATATATGAAAATCTTCTTATCACTAATAAATTGTATTATTTTATTTGATACTGTATTTTATTTAGTGCTCCGGTCCAACAGTCGCGTGCGAGGTCGCATGCATCACCGCGTGAATCTTTATAGGTATGCGACTGTTTATCGGCACTCGGCATTTAATCAGTGGTGTATATTGAAACATGCCGTGCGTTTCATTTCACACATCGAGTTTCGATTTCGCGAAATTCAATACAAACATCGGGATATAGCAATTTGTGAAAAACTATATATAAAACTCTGAAGCAGATAGCTTATAATGCACTCGCAAGCAAGTGGATGAGCGCCTTAAGCCTCGTCGTCGCGGCCCGTACTCCAGTGCCGCCTCCAGCCGCATCCGAGAACTAAGTATAGCCTCTCGCGCGGAGTGAGCTGCGGCGAGCTTTCCGTAAGCTCAAGCTCCCTCTCACGTCCCATCCCCTTTCGTCTGCACCCTCTATATACACATATAAGGCCGCTATCTCGTCTGCGATGTGCGCGCACCTTGTATTGCGACACGAGGCGTGACCGGTTCCTCGACGGTCACTCCCGAAGCCTCTCGAACACGCGCAGCTGAGAGAGAGAGAGAGAGAGAGAGAGAGAGAGAGAGAGAGAGAGGAGAGTGGGGCCGCGGCGAGCTGCTGCTACTCGTCGTCGTCGTCGTGTATAGCGCGCATGCGGAGTGCCGACGTCATGCGTACTCGGCTTTCGGCTCTCTGCGACTCCGTCTCTCTCGCTCTGCGAGCCTGTTGCCAGTTATTGATCTGGCACGATTAAACAACACTGCATTGCCGTGTCGCTCGCTTGCTCGCGCACGCCGGAGGGAGAAAACGGGCGCGCGCGCGCACAGAGCCACACACGCGAGTGAGAGAGAGTGCGCGTGTGTCCCCGACTCCCCGCGCCGCGGAACGGAGCGCAGCCAGTTCTCCAGCAGTTCTCGCTCGCCAGCAGTAGCAGCAGCAGCCGCACCAGCAGCACCGCCAGTAGATACAGGCCGAGTCCACGCTGACAGCAGTTCGCCGTTCCACGTGTGCGCAGACCGAGTGCGCGCCTCTGTGTATATATATATACACACTTGTGCGCTATATGTGTGTGCGCTACGATAATACACTCGTATAGAGGACAGCACGGAAGACAGTATAATAGCGCCTCTCTCCGCGTATATAGGTAGTCGACGACATCGCACGTTTAAAGACTGGAAAGATGCGGAAGGCGGATTATCGCTGCTCCGCGCGGAAAAAGTGACGTTGCACGTATGCCATAGTACACTGACGGCGATTCGCGATACACGGAGCCGTGTGTGCGCGCCTGCGTACTTACATATACAAACCCACACGTACGAACCGCGGAGGAGGTGAGAGGGAGTGTGGAAGCGAGGAGCGGGAAAAGGGGGGAAAAGAGAGTAAGTAAGGCGCACAGCGGGCGCGCTCATGCAGGCTGCACAAGGCCGCCGCCGCAGGTGATATAGATAGACGCGCGGACGGACATGCCGACGGCGAGGAGCGCGCGCGCGCTCGCATCATCATCAGGAGGTCGCAGTGACAGCAGCAGCAGCAGCAGCGCCGACGAGGGCGGCGACGACGCCAGCAGCAGCAGCAGCAGCCCGTCCCCGTGAGAGAGCGCCGCGCGTTTCAGTGCGCGTGTGTGCGCGTGCGTGTCCGACAGCCGCCGCCGCCGCCGCCGCCGCCGCAGCCGCCTCCTCCTCTCCGGCCGCCTGTGTTGTGTGTCCAAGTGTGTATATCCCGGCGGAGACCGCTCCTGGTGCGCGGCCCGACTCTCTGTCGAAATCAGGCGCAGGAGAGCACATGTGAGGCGCTGCGCCGAGGGACAGCCTGCAGCGCGTAGTGCGCGCGAGCGAGAGGGCGCGAGCGGAGAAGAGTAAGGGACGATAAGAGAGAGAGAGAGAGAGAGAGACGATAAGACACCCTGGCCGGGCGAGAGGGCGAGCAGCAGTCCCCGGCGGCGAGCCGGAGCGCGTCCGCCAAGATGAAGAAGTTCACGTTCAAGGGGGTGCTCGACGGCTTCCGATCCTCGGTGGCTCAACAGGTCAACAGGCCGGAGCAGGAGATCGTCGAGACGCTGCGCTCCGAGCACTTTCAGGTCAAGAAGGTCAGTCTCCGAGGCTTTCTTCTTTAACTTTCTTCTTCTTCTTCTTCTTCGTCTTCTCGACTATAAGTATGCGCGCGCGCGTGTGTGTGTGTGTGTTTTATGATCGCGGGTCCGCCCCCACCCCCTCGGGGGTGTATTATTAGCCGCGCGGCGCGTTGGCGCGCGCGAGTGTATTGTGTACCCCTCGCGATAATAACACGCGCGCGCGCTCCGCTCTCGGCTCTTTCGTTCTTCGCCGATCAATATTTGTATCAACAAAGCCCGCTCGCCGCTATGCCGTATACGCCTATATATACATATACATATACCCACCTTGTTGCACAACGATAACCGTGAGATCGTCTCTCCGTCGTCGTTTGTTTACGCGCGCCGCAGACGGTGCAGATCATCCCGCGCGGGCGAGTTGGCGCAGCAAGCGGCTCCCCCGCGACGTTCTAATAACGATTTTTACATTAGGAAAAGCCGCGGAGCGCCGTTAGATCCATAAAAAAAGAAAGCTAATACGGCCGATGGGGCCGACCTTGATTCCCGACGCACGCGAGCGCTCGGAAATCAAAATCGACGCTATATACTCCCGCCGCTGAGCTTTTCACTCCCCCCTTGTACACCCCCTCCTCCTCCTCCTCCTCTTCCTTGCGTGAGTCTGGGATTTATTATTAGGCGGAAGCGCGCGCGCACGACAAAAAAAGTCGCGGTGGACTATATGCTTAAGTATATACCGACTGCGAGAATCTTCGTGGCGGAGCGAGAGAGAGGGTGGGAAGGGGGGAGATAAGGAATCGCGTGGCGCGACGATTAATCACGACGCTCGCAAGCGTGCACGCGCCTGCATTCGCCCGTCCGCGCCGAGGCCCTGACCCCTGAAAAATTTTCCGTCTAACGGGCGGGAGGCGGGGCAAGAAGGATCCTTTTCTTTATTTGACATTCAAGATTCGCGCGGGACGCGCGCAGCCGCTTGTGTAAAAAATTGCGAGAGCTTTAGAGCTTTCGGGGTTGAATATTATATATGTATATATATGGATATATGTAGACCTGGGGGAAGGGATGTGCCGCTTGTGAAATGTATTCGGGGATGCTGCGGGCTTTTCACGGGAGGACTGAGTTTGTTAATATTAATAAATGTGAAACTGGAGTAGGAAAAAGTAATGGCGCTTGGGGGTTTGTATATTACGGATAGGTTTGAGAGAGAGAAAAAGTAGAATGGATATAGAGGCTTGATATATAGCTATGTGCAAGGTTAGCGAAATGAAATGTGAAAATGTCTTATTATAATTTCAGTAACTAAAGTATTTTTAGTTTCGCCGTATTAAGAGCTATATCAAGAATTTGCAAAACAAAAAACGTGTGCATTTTTTTAAATTCGCAACGATGCTATACTTACTTTAAGCTCAAATTTACTTGCCAGCCTAAGTCCTGTACTTTTTGGTATTTACTGTAAATTTAAACTGCATAAGTTTTAAAAAAGCATTTCAGTAATTTATCTTAAAAGAACTAGGATTTGTAAATATGAAATCATTATAAATGATACCCATGAGATATAGTATATAAAAAAAATTAGGTTATACAGATGATTCGATTCGTTAAATACACCATTATTATAAGGTAGATTGATGTACTTTTTTTTTCAAATAAACGTCGTTCGCAATAAATAAAGCCATGAATATGTTGTACGGCAGAAAAAATTGTTCGCTCAAGATTACTTGGATTGTGGTCACGTACATCGTTTTTCATGGGTGAATTACTAGGTTATCTATAAAGCCTCTATTTACGACGTATATTTCTCATAAAAAATTGATCAGATTAGAATTGAGTTATTTCGCGTTGTAAAAGACAGTTATTTCCGCTGCATCGTTTTGTAACAAACAAGACGAATCCGCGATAATTAGAAAATTGAAGAACGGCGCCAGCGTACCTTGCGCTTAAACTACATGAAAATTTAAATGCTGGTTAGAATGCCGCGTCGCCCGGCGCAGTTGGCGATTTTAATGACGTCATATTTCACAAACTGTGAGCTGCTGTAGGTCAATAAGCTGCAAGGAATAAAATGACAAAGATAGCTTTATATATACGTTGAAGAGGAGAAAAAAATCTATTATTTACTTTCGATTTACGTTCTATTACAACAAGATATAATTTTGTTGATAATTTTACTATTGTGATTGCCATTTTCTAAAAAGGTTTTAATTTGTTTATAAAAATATTTAACTAATAAAAAGTTAAATATACCATTCATTGACAATAATAGTAAGCTAATTTCATTAGAACTCGGTCTTTCTGCCCTGTCGAAAATATATCGACTCTTTACACCTTTCATTGTAACCTCGTGAATTTCAACGTATATTCTACTTTTCCACATGTGGCTTTGGAATTTTCGCAGAAGCTTACTTTTAGAAGAGTTTTTAATGTTTGTTTTGCCGCATACATTGTTCCGTAATAAAATATTTTTTTTTTAATTCTTTTGTATTGTAAAATGAAATAGCCTTGGTGAAAATGGAATAACGAATTCTGTATTCAATGATAATATTTTCAAACATTGTTGTATTCGATAATTAACGAAAGAGAGTTCGGAAAATAACGAATTTTAATTACCGTTGTAAATAAATAGTTGTTTTCATTTGAAATTTTGAAATGCTTTTTTTTTAAAAATAAAATTTAATTTTATACATGCAAAATTTCATTTTGTAAAAATACACATTATTATTGATAAAAAAAATATACTAGAGAGGCTATCAACATCAGAAAATAACAGTTTTTCATAATTGAAATATTGATTTCAATAAAACGCAAACGTCCTGAAACGAACTGTTACATCAAGGTTTGCATTGAGGTTAGGCTGCTACATTATTTTTTCGCTTCCTATATAATATTATATCAGCGGATGTTGCGTAATCATCACGGCTATTTCACGACATCACCAACAGAATAAATACGATAACAATGAAGTACGCTATTATTATATACTTCATTCGTTTCGCAAGTATTTTGACAAAGCAAAGTCCCCCAACACACAAAAGAAACGAGTATACCGAGGGAACACGGCTAACGTGTGATAAGCCACGTCACCTGTTATCACGTTCCCGCGATACGTCGAGTCTTAATTCTAAATTTAACGTCGAATAGGTGCGCAAAGCCGCTCTCTCTCTCTCTCGCGCGCGTGTATATCTGTTGGCAAAACGGCTCCTCTCAAACTTCCCTTCAACGCAGTTATATCGTGTTCCGCGAGAAAAGCTGAGAAAAAAAAGAAGAAATTAAAGTTTCAGAGGAATTGCAAGAATTACAAGCTTTGCGCGCGCGCTACCTCGGCTAAAGAGATCTGCTAACCGCGCAAAGCTTGTAATTCAGCCGAGAAAGAGAAAGAGAGAGAGCGAGCGAGATTCTTGGCGGCAAAGAAAACTCGGTGGGCTCTCGAGCGGGAAAGAGCTTGCAACTCGTCCGCGCCGCTGACGCGGACAGGAAGATCCTTCGGGGGACTTTTCTTTTACATTATACGTCCCGAGACGACTGCCGGACGCGCGCGCGCATAAGCACGACTACCTGCCTTTTTCCTTGCCTGACTTTGGATTCTTCCGCGTGGCGAGAAATCGCTTGCTCTGTGCGCCGGCTTCTTTCGTGTCTTAACGCTCCTCGTGAAAAATGACTTTAATTCTGCGCCGACGCGGCTTTTGACGAATTGTCGGCGCTTCAATGCCGATTGAACGGCGTCGTCGCGAAAGTTTTGCTTGATTATTAGCCTCTTGCGTTCGTCAAAATTGATGGAATATCTCATGGCAATGGTGCGCTTCCTGCTTTTTCAGCCGCGAAACTGGCTGGCACACACGGGCCGACGGTCTATACAATTTTCGTCAAAGTCATGCTTTTGAATACTGCGATTTTAACGGAGAAAATACACATTCCTGTCCACGAGTCGTCGGGGTACTGGAGAAAGCAAATATTGCTTTTTGAAAAATATCGCATAAATGTGGTGCGAATAATGAGCTAGCAGAGAAAAATTATCTAGTAAATTTTACAAGGTGCTATAGTAATTCTCTCACAGACTGGCCATATTGGCATTTTTACAAGAAGTTTTTAGAAAAATTTGTAGGTATCTTAAAAAAATTCATATGTTCATTAGAAACATTCCTAGGTTTCTTAGAAAAATTCGTAGGTCCCCATAAAAATTACTATAGTACATAGTAAAATTTGTCACATGAGCAGTCTGTGAGAGAATTACTATAGTATCTTGTAAAATTTACTGGAGAATTTCTCTCCGTGTAGAGGGAAATTTAAAAACGTAATTTAAAATGTCATCGCCACAAGAACCGCGGGGCTTTCATAAAAACGTTTACATAAATTATCTTTCTTTATACAGCTAATGTCATAAAGTGTTTATAGGCAGTTTCTTTTTGTTCTCTTTGTGTTATTTGAAAAGAGAAGAATAACCAGTCTGACGTTTATGCTTAAATAAGCAATTATGGGGGAATCCTTTTTAAAAAAATCGTGAAAGTTTTTAGTTATTAACTCTATCCAGTATTCTCGGAAATCTTTTTGAATGTACAGCTTATTTTCTTTAAACGTTGTTATATTAACCGAAAGAAAGTCCTACGTTAAATAAACTATTCCATTTATCATAGAGTTGTATTTTCAAACAGGATAATTGAGCAGCGTATTTTAAATACCGGTAAGTTTTTAGGAAACAGATTATAGTTTATATTTATTGATTTTTTACATTCTTGGCTTTATCAAATTATAATGATTTCAAAATTGGGTCATTAAAAAGATATTTAAGATGCCAAACTTCACTTTAAAAACCAGCAAAACGACGAATGATTTTTTAATTGTCTTTACATCTGGAATATATTGGATCTATTCGGGTTTAAAAATAATGTCACTGAATTACGGCTAGTGTATATTTGAACCTTCTTTTACATTCTCAAAAGGCGATTTAATAGACAAAGAACAAGCTTCGCGGTATAATCGCGTAATCAGTAGAGCCTGGGCGCGCATCCCTTTCTCATTACCATATTCCTCTAAAGCGAAAAAATTAGAATTAAAAAAGGTCCTTAAAGTTCAGCCAGATAAGCGCGCGCCCGCGCGCGGAAGCGCAAAAAAGGTGCGCGAGCTCAAGGCTCGCGGATGCTTATGGCAAAATTATATAACCGCATTCTCTCTGTAACGAAGCGGAAAATAGCCGGATAAGAAGGCTAAACATGCGCGCGTTTGGCATCGTATATGTGCTGCCATGTAAATTCGCCGCCGCCGCCGCCGCCGCCGCGCTGATGTCTTTTTGCTTTTTCATCAGCCGAAGGGGAGCTTTTTCAATTCCCTTATGCGCTCTTCGCACTTATACCGCCGACAAATGCAATCGTTATCTTTTCTAATTAAAGAGCAAAACTTGTGTGTACAGTTGCTGCATTCACGAAATTTTCGGGATAGAGGGAAGATTAATTCCAGCAAAGCGGAAGGGGATTACACGTATGCGGAGGAGGCAAGCCGCTGGATCTCGCGCGTTTGACTAAACAAAATTCAACGCTGATAAAGTATCGTTCGCCCGAGCGAACTTAAAGCGTTGCCAGCTATTCGAGGAGCTTAGTCCATATATATATTTTAGACTCGTTAAAGCGAGCCTCCACTTTATAGTTTCTCAAGTACTTAAAAATGTAAATACAGAGTGGCAAGCGTGGCACACAACGCGCGCGCGCGCACGAGCACACGTGCCAAAAAGTAAATTAAAGCCGGAACAAGAGCTCCTCAAGCTCGAATTACCGTTAACACTATAGGCACGCGCACGTTTAATTCGGTATTTCTCTCTCGCTCCCCACTCATCCCTCTTCGGCGAAAGGAAAACAAGAGAAATTCAAATTCAACTCGTCGCGGCCGACAAAAAGGGACGAGAGGCAAAGAAGACCGACGTCTCGGCTGGAGGGAGAAAATTTCTCTCTCGTGTGCCAAGATTCCTCGCGGTGAGATTTCGCGAAATTTATTCCGCAAAGGGATGCCCCCGCCTCCCCCACCCCCTTTCTTTTTTATACGTCAGCCGCTCGCGCAAGAATCGCGGCGGCGGCGGCGGCGGCTCTCGAATTTCGCAGTGCGCGCGCGTGCGTGTTTGGATCGTTCCAAGTTATTCCGCGCCGGGCCGTTTGACGTGCCGCGCTTACCGCAATATGTGTGCGCGCCGCCTGTTCAGCCCCCCCCCCCGCTCTCCACTCGCCCCTATCCCTCCTGCTGCCCCTCCTCCGCACACCCCGCTGGCGCCGCCCTCGAATGCCCTAAAAACATCGTTTTCTTCTTTAAATGAAAAACCCGCGCGCGGCCTATCTTCACGCTAAATTTTCCCTGAGCTGGGTCTCGCAGGCCTCCATTTTTAAAATCCAATTTTTATGTAAGCAAGGTGAAATGCCAGTGATGTTTAGCTGTATGATTTTTTTTCGACTCAAGGTTTTCGTTTAGAATTTCGCTAAAATATATATTAACTTTTTACTTTATTCATGCGTCAAACGAATGTTCTTTCGCAGCAAATGTCAATAATAATGTCAATAATTTCAAAATTACTTAGCAAATACGTTACGCTGGACGTTTATTGGAAATTATTTAATTATCGCGTGTTATTTATACCCTGATAATTTCATTCGAGTTGGTCCATATGTGTGTGTTACACTAACTGCAAAACTCATTAGTTATCGTTATACGCATGTCTGCGCGAGCTTGTGTGCAATATGCATTAATTAGATTCTGTGTAATATACATATTTTATAACAAATAAAATGTTGCTGTATATATTTGAAAAAAGTGGTTTTTGTTAATTATTTAATATCATCGATATAAAAATACTTCCTTTTAGAAATAAACTATTGTCTTCTTTTCCATTTCTTGACATAAATTAAATTTCTCAAAATATCAACTTATCATACTTATCAAATAGCAGAGTTTCACTCGTGCTTAAAGTTTTACAACGTTTTACTATACACTTCACCTGCATCATGGAAGTGCATAGATGCGAAGTAATTAAACTTTCGTGTAGCACTCTACCCTAATTGATGTAATAGTACATATACGGTTTGAGGCGGTTTTAGAACAAATGTTTTTTTTACCTAAAGATATAATTTCTTGAATAATCTGTACATGGTCTTTAAGTCTATTTCCGCAATACAGTGAACTTTTTAAGTTTTCCATTTTAGCTTTATTTAATAACCATATTGAAGCAATTTTCATTTTTGTCTTCGTGCGGAACCAAACAAAAAACGAATATCACTCGATGCACAAATTATAAAATGTGCATACATATTAGATATATACACATACGCATAACGCTTGTGTGCTTGCTTGCTTGCACGCACACGTACACATCGGCATTAAGCGCGCTTTCGACGAGGCTCATTCGTTTAAGTTCACTTGAAAGGGAAGTCGCGCGTAAAAGCAAATTGAAGCCAATGCAAAACGCTTCACGCGCGCACCGCCCTACTCGTGTAATTTCCTTAAACTGCATAAAACCGTTTCTCTTCTGCCTCGCGCTAAACTAATTAATTAATTAACTAGATAAACGCGAACGAGGGAGAAAGCGAGTAGTCGTCCGTTGATAGAAATCGGCCGACCCGCAACCTTTCAAAGCCAAAATTCCCTCCTTTTTCTTATCTCACTCTTGTCTTCTCTCTTCCGTTATATATAAACATATATGATGCGTACACACATACTAGCGACATCGTTTGAGGAAAGAGGACGAAATTAAAAAAAAATGACGAGAACGAATCGATAAGCTTTTGTCAAGCGATTAATTAACGAGATGAATCAGCGCGTCCGAATGAGAGATAGAGAGGGAAAACACGCCCACGCGTGAGGCATTTTTTCGCGAGATCGAAAGCTCCTTTCCGTCTTATTCGCCTTTTCCTATACAACGATCTTTCTTTTCTCTATTCCCGCCCTTCTCCCCCCCTCGCTCGTTTTTTCGCACTGTCGTCTGGCAGTTTTCTATATAGCTGCCGCTCGATCGAGCTTTGAGGTAAGAGAGAGAGAAAACGAGTGCGAGAGAGAGAGAGCGAGAGAGAGAGAGAGTGCGAGAGGGAGACAGAGAGGAGGGGGGTCCACTATATGGCTACAGAATGTTTCATTCTTTTTAATACCAGGCACTCGAGTCGTTCGATCTCTCTTTTTATTTTGCATCCATATAATACTGTCGTAATTGGCAAGTTTTGCGCGCTTGAATGTAAACCGATCTAAAATGCGAGCAATACGGTTCTGTCTCCCAGGAAAACCCGAAGCCATGTCTGCGCTTTTTTACTTTTTAAATGCAACAAATAACTTTAAAAACGTTTTGTATTAATTGCTTTGGATTTTTACAAAGCACATTTTCTAATTATGAAATTATTTTCATGTTTGACAACGTTTTTGAATTAGGTTTCAAAGTGATATTGCTATAGAGAAAACCGGAAATTTCTTTTAAACTTTTAGTAAAACCAAAGTAAATTAAACTTTGTTGCAACCAAATGAATAGGATCCCATAAAAAGACAATTGTTTCATGGGCCACCAGCAATTACACTCTACTTTGCTATCCCTTTAAATAACCGTGCAGTTGTTGAATAGCAAGGGGATAATAGTTACTGGTAAATTTACCTTAGTTGGGATAATTGGATAGATTCCACTTAACTCACAAACAAAACCAATATGGAATTTATCTACTAGTAATATAATTATGTTCAATATAGCCTATTAGATTTCAGTATGTGTACGTGCGCGCGTACGTGTGTATATGCATACTTCCGGCCACAAAATACATGAATCTTAATAAACTCATATCAGTTGAAACAGAGGTTAACTATTTGTATTGTACTTTTTCCAATCAGCAGATGAAATATGATTTAATTTATTATTAGAATTTCAGAGACTCCTTTCTTAATTTGCAAAACACATTTACACAGAATATATAGTCGGATTAAGATTTTCATAAATCAGTGAAGACTATCGACCACTCTTATATTGAGGTCAAATTTCTTGTCTCTTAATAATTTTTAATATACGGTTATAACAGAATGAAATAAACGAATATCAGCTATCACACGGGCAATACCGACATCATTTACTTGATTAAAGCTGTTCGGTGAAATACGCGTGTAAATTGACATTTACTATTGAAAATATTAAATAATTGGCATTTTCTTTGCTCTCAAAACACAATACTTATTAGTTTTAATTTAATTGATGCAACCCTTGTAGGTCAAATAATGTAATTCTAAATTGGTTTTGATTATGATTATTATTATTATTATACTAAATGATTATCATTATTATTATTATTATTATATATTAGCATGAAAGACTGGATGGTTTTCCACGAGTAAAAAAGTCGATTCAAGAGTCGAAAACGCTAACGTTTCGACAGTTATTGATCCTTATTATAAAGTCTAATAAAAATTTATTCAAAATAGAGTTTTAACAAGCATCAAATTATTAATAAAAATTAGAAATCACATTAATAAAATATTATTAGATCTTTTTGATGATTAAAATTAATACTATATATAATAAATTCGGAATGATCGTGCTCTTTAAATGGAAAAAATGTATAAGCTTAAATACAATCATTGATATTAACTGAAACGCAGTTTGGAATTATAGCTTTAACATCGCTAATCCAGTTTTAATGCTTTTGTAACTTTGAATCACCGAATTTACTAACAAATGTCTTTAAGTCCCATTTCCTTCATTAAAATAAAAAGGGATCAAGGTTTTTCAGGAAAGGAATTTATCTCTAAAAAAACTTTAGTTTTTCTCGCAAAAAACATCTGTTTCCTTTTGCCGAAAAGCTACGTATTTGTAATTGAAATGAGAACGATTATGGTAAATCTGATTAAGCGCATGAGAATTTTAAAATCCCCTTAATGCGTGCATGAATTCAAATTATTTAAGCTCAATATTAACTTTTATATTTGTCGATGCGATTTACGGTTCAAATTTCCAACTGGACACAAATTCTCCGATTTAATTTTTGATCGCAAGGTTATTTACAAAAACCTACTCAATTCTTTAAATATTTTTATTCTGTACGAAATTTTATTCCGAATTTTATAGAATATTTTCATATACTGAAAACTGATCGGCATTCATTAATATTGAGTGTATCAATATTTTAATCGTAAACAAATTTGTAAATTTATGCTATAAATTTAATTTAATGCTGAGAGAGAGAGCGCGAGAAAGAGCGAGAGAGAGAGAGAGAGAGAGAAAAAATAAAATAAAAGAGAGGAGGGAGAGAGCGAGAGAGAGGGAGAGAGAGAGAGAGAGAGAGAGAGAGAGAGAGAGAGAGAGAGAGAGAGAGAGAGAGAGAGAGAGAGATTAAACATAGATTTAATGCAGATATATAAATAGTTCGTTGTGAGCAAAGCTACATAAAATAAAATCATCATTTTGAATTTCAAGTAACTAAATAAATAAATCGATGACTTTTTCAAGTTAAGTACCTATAGTATTATTCCACTATGATTGTAGTTTGAGAAAATACTTCATAATGATAAGAATTATTACATAAAAATTATTTTTGTTAACCTCTAGAGAACCGGAAAGCCGATATATCGGCTCGACCTGTGATATGAACTTTGTATATAGTTGATACATGATACCAGACACTAATTTGGGTACTTTTAAAGGGCGCTTTTAAATCTGAAATCCCGGCCCTCTAAAGGTTAATAATAATTTAATATTTTTTTTTTTCACAAAAATTAATCTTAGATTAAGATATAGTTATTGCAAGCTAATAGAAATGGTATAGCCCAAAATTGATTAAATACCAGCAGCAGCATTTCGAGAGAAAAATCATTCATACATTGACTTTTCTAAATTATTGATTTTTTGCTTGAAAATCCATCTTTTAAAATATCTCGAATAGGTGTAGTATTAATCTTAAAAAGCCATAATAGTTTATATTTCTGCGAATTTTTTTTTCATTTCCACTTATACAGGCAGAAGAAGCAAAAGAATATTTGACTATATCGACCCATACTCACGGGTTTCAAAATTGCAAAACTTTACACAGCAGTTTTTCAGTAGCAGTACTAGGGTAAGAGTTCCTATCAGTGCGACTGCCCCTATTTGTGTGCTTTTTAGTTTCAAACAATTCACACAAAAGTGTATACGGAAATAATTAAATAAAATAATTTTTATAGTAAAATTAAAGTATTTCTTCATATTGAAAAAGACTTTTAAACCATAGTTTTTACAAAAATTAAAACAAAATGTTTAAAAACATTTTTTTAATATTATCTACCGATTTCACGAAAGTTATCGTGTTCTCTTATCAAAAACTCTTAATAGTCATGACTTTTTATAAGTGAATAAAAAGCTTATTAGAACTATTTACTACAAATAACGTGTTTGTTATGCAATAAAAATAGTTTATTTAGCAATACATCAGTAAAATAAGTATATTTAAAACGTTTTCTTTATTTTATAAGTAAATGCACCACACTGAAAAAAAATCGCTGTTTCTGCTAGGGAGCCTGGCAGTTTTTGCTATGGTCTCATCGCAAATGCGTTGTACTTAGCTACAATCGTACTTAACTCGCTACCATTCCCTTCCCATTGATTCTTTTGCTTTGATATTTTTATGGCATTTATTTGAAGGCCTTATGCAGCTTATAAAACTATTACGAAGTCTATTGGCATATACAGAACCGAATGAAAAATTTTTAAATATGTCATAACCTCATTTCTCGAGATATTATTTTCAACAAGAAAAGTTGTGTTAGGAATTTTCGATTTCTCGAATTTTAACTATATAGTATTAAAATTTAATAGTTAAAGAAGATATCTGCAAAATGTTAACTCTTTCGATTTCGAGAATGCTGAGTAACAACAATTTTTATAACTTCTAAGAGTCGGGCGGCGCGCGCTGTTTAGTACGCTTTTTCGGTCGTCGGATGTATGGTCCATTTTTTTTTACAATTTTTAGCATAATTCTATTGCCTGAATTTGTCTGAAAATAATTTTTTAATGTCCCTTCTAGTATGTATTTGTTAAATGTACTTACTCTTGGATTATCAAATTAATAAAACATTATTTAAAAAATACAAAAACTAAAACTTCTGTTTCGACCCGGAGAACGTCCTTAAAATTAAGGTATCTCAATCATATGCGGCGGGGCGAGGCGGCCCCTCTCTCCCCGCGGCGGCTCCCCGCTCACCGCGTACCTCCTCGCGCAGCCGACGAACTCGGTGTTTCTTTACGTTTTCGCTTAGGGGAAGCCCGGGCAAGACGGTATACCTAAGGAAAAACGTTAATAAACAATAAATAAAAAAGAAGATATTTAAAAATAATATACATATTCTTCAAGGATTTATAATAACAAAAAAGAATATAA
>JAPYZP010001398.1:0-17324 GCA_030522985.1 Torymus sinensis | reverse complement strand
TAAAAACTCTATAACTCCGTTAGTTATCCTCCGATTTGCTTCATATTTGGATATAACAATCTTGATATGATATACATTCATATAAGCAAATAAAAAAAAAATGCAAAAAAAAGTTTAATAACCATACCCCCCTCCCCCCTCCTAACGAATCACGGCTTAAATTTTAGCTTTTAATGTCTACTTTTATAATCTTCGATGCTTGTTTTTGTATCTTAAATACTTTCAATTTGACAGTCAATAGAAAGGACATCATTTTTTAATGAAATATATTTGAGAAGAGATTGCCCATATCTCAAGAAAAATGACATATGAGATGAAACTATGAACCCTGGGCTTCATTTTTATGTACCAGAAATCAACTGCCCGCGAAAATCCGTTTTCCGTAGGGTGTGGACTCTCCTTGTGAGTATTTTAAAAAAAAATTTCATTGATATCGGTTAAGAAATGCGGCGTCTACAGACTTTTGTCCACTTTTGACGTGACGGACGTTAAGTGAGCGGGGGGTGGGGAGAGAGAGAGAGAGAGAGAGAGAGAGAGAGAGAGGGTGTGGGGGAGTGGGGGAGAGAGAGGGGGGGGGAGAGAGAGAGAGAGAGAGAGAGAGAGAGAGAGAGAGAGAGAGAGAGTGTCCATCCCCGCCACCCTTGCAGCGTGTGCGTACGAGTGAGACAGATATCGTGCGCTGGCTGGCCAGCCTACTGTAAGTAGAAATACTTAGGATCGGCGCGATTCGCTCTTCTTGCTTTGATCTTAACTATCGAGTCGCGAGTAATTATTCTTGCGAGCCTAGCCTATGCATGATTTCCTGAAAACCGCCCTCTACCCTTTTCAGCAGCAGCAGCTAGTCGCAGGCATTACCTTCCAGAGGAATATGTAATTGTTTACAGTTTAAGTACAATCAACTTCAAGTTTAACTGTATTATACTGTAAACAATTACATGTTTCTTTGTATATATTAATTATTTTATTATATAAGCCTGGATGGGTCGTAGATAAATGTTTAAAAAGTAAAATGAGACGTTAAACATTAAAATCGAATGAAAAATAAAAAGTTGGCAAATCGCGAAAGTAACTTTTTTACTTATTGAACGTGTCGACGTGTTAGATTGACAATTTTTTATCGCAATGATTTTTTCCGGTTCAGAAAGTATTTGCCTTTCATATCAGTGTGTACTTACATTATAACATTTTAATAATTTATGATATAAAAATTAAAGTGTGAACCCACTTTAAAATCACGATAACCCCCTTAACATTCCACTCAATTGGCATAAAGCAGCAGTCGGACACATTTAAAAACATATGTTCGAGTACTGAGTCAAACCGATGTGCGAGAATTGCATCCAACTTAACATAGGACGTCCGAGTATTGCGGTCTTATTTATATTTTTTTCAACTTAATTTTTCAATAAAAAAAAACATTTTAGAGTCTTTTTCTTTGCATAAATTAATAAAATTAGCCCTAAATTAATGGTAAGACGTCGAAACCATAAATAATTTGCGTTATTGGCTCCAAAATCATCGTTCGTTTAAAAATGAGCTCCAAAAGTGTCCGAGTATTGGGTATCTTACCTTACATTGAACGACTTATGATCAATTATTTATTTTACTTACATTTATTTCGATAAACTAATACTTTCAGTTGCATGCATCCAAAATTAATTTGAAAGTAATGTAATGTACCGAAGTAATGACAGCTTGTATTTGGGGATTGTGATTTTTACCTTTTATCTCTAGATGTCGTTACTTAGTCGTTAATTTTATTTAATAATATTCCAAGTTCATGTACTGGACTCGAGCGGTATTATTGGTAGAAGAATTCATCTCGATCTCCGGGTATGATACCAGCGCGCAATGTGCCAGAGTCCGTGCCGTTGTGCCGAATGGAAGAGAGGATTTTTCGGGTAAATAGCTAGCGCTGAGGGCCAACTATCGTGCCGTGGTAAGTTGGGAAGGTAGATTTCGATTAGATTTGGAATCGGGTGAGCTTAAAATTTAGAAATTCTGACCGTTAAATTTTTAATGTATTTATTATCATCAATCAGTAATTAGAAATACAGAATTATTACAAAGGTTTAACGAGCGCAATAGGGGTCACTAGTGGTACCACCCAAGCGCAATGCTTATAGGTGTGTATCCACTCTGAATGCTCGGACACAAGTGCGTGTTGATTCCGAGAAACTTGGCTCTATATATACTAGACCGCTGTCTGGTCTTCCCTCTCGCACATGTCAACAATCATATTTACAAATGACGTCAGAGACGCCGCGAGAGAATAATAGTTTGCGCGTATCGCTTATAGGTGTATTTGTTTATTTTCGCTCGAATATTATGATGTGAGTGCATCCGTACTTACCCCGCTGGTTGTGTTCATCACAGTAAATCATTATAAAGAGCATAAGCCTAGTTGTTATTTATTCTTTGATTGTAGTATTTCTTTCTAGAATACCAATGATCCACTGAAAACAGAAATAATCACAACGATAATTTTTCTTAAAAATAACCTCAAATATTTTATACAAACAATTTACTTATCTAAATAATTTGTAATTTCACCAACTGTAAATAATCTGTAAATATCGGAGTTGCAAAATACAATATCGATCATTTAAATTATTTATTTATTGAAGGGAATTAGATTTTTCATAGAAACACATAAACACAACCTGTTTGAAAATTAAGCCTAAATAATAATTATTTTATGAAGTATATACAGTATGCTGAATTAGGTTGATTCCATATTGATAAGTGCGTAGTGTGAAGTGTGCGATACATGAATGATGTAAAATACTGTAGAAAAGCCCAAAAGTTTCATAGAGAGTGAGTTACAAAGTTGTTTACGTGCAATTTTCGCCAATATTCCTTCTATGTTAATAAACATGAAAGCATTCCTGAGGAAATTTCCCTGCAAACCTTGATTTCCGTTTTTTTTTCTAGGCAAATTTTTTATTCATTTTAATAGTGTAAGAAATTTGCTACAATATTATTTGCAATATTACTACTTCTAACTATTATCGCTCCCGTTCATCTATATTCCACTTAAATCTCATCAGGTTATGGGCCCAGAACTAATCGACCGGACGTTGAACAAGTGTTTAGTCACTGAAAGTGTGAGTGTGTGGAGCTACAGTGATCAGGCTGTTTTCAGTCTCAGACTCGGTACAGTTAGAGAGCAGCTATAAACATGGCGAGCAGAAATCTCAACAGACCGTGTCAACCTATTGAGAGATTGATACCTGGAAGTAGAGGACTTGACGAATACAAGCGACGACCGGCCCTCAGTTAAGCACTGACGCCAGAAAACTCCAAAAAGCTCGAGGATGCATTATTATGGCAGTGGAGCCCGAAGTGTATGCGCACATAGAATCGACGAGAAAGATCTAGCCCGTAAGGTCTCTTTGCTCCAGGAGGTGTCTACGACGAGACTCAAGAATTGTAAGTCCATGCATGAATGATCTGTCTGAGCTATGTGACATTAAGGTGCGATAACCTACTGTGCCATACGCCAATGCACTAAGGCGCTGTGGCTTTGAACGCAATACTGGCAGCAACTGTCAGCTTTAGTTTGATACATAAATTATCAAGCATTAAAGCTAAATCATTATAAAAAAAAAACAATTATTTGCACAACTACGTCTCGCGCGTCATCTCGACATCGAGAGAACTTGCTTACGTATGATTTTATAGGAGCGCTCTTATGAACTTTATACTTCTAGCGTTGTACAAGCCCATGGTCATCGCGCTCCGTGATTCCAGAAAGGACGTGTAAGCTGATCTTATGAAGACCAAACTCTTCAAAGAACCCGATAGCGACACACCTCAATGTCACACAGCTCAGACAGCTGATTCATGCAGTAACAGACATTCAGCTCAGTAACTGTCAGTTTCAGAAGCACGAGGTTTGTGTAGCACGCAATCTAACAAATAAACCTCTTCGTGAGGGCCACTTAACCGAAACAAGCTTTCCTACCGTTGAGATGTACGCAAACCTGAAACCACGGATGTAGATTGAATGTCAGAAGCACAATTACATAAAGAACCTGCAACGAAAGAAGATAAACTACTTCTGAATAAAGAAGAATGCTGACCTATACCATGATATCGTCGAATCTGCAAGAAATAAGACGGATAAAACATTATAATGGCTCCCCCCAAACTTTCTCAGGGCCAAACCGAAAATGTCTCTTGGTCCATGACAAGATCAGTGTCAAGACAGATGCAGTCTGGATATGAAGACAACTCAGAAGAAAAACTTCCAACGAGTTTCCCGTATGTAACACCCACAGCAGAAAGGCCTGGCCCAAGCCCTTTGACGATTCTGTAACATACTCTTCCATAACTGTGTCAGGTGGGCCATGTAATTATTGCTAAGCTGTCTCAGGACCAGAAGCAAGTCAAGAAGAAGGCTTCAGATGGAGGAAGTACTCGCTACAAGGCAGGACTGGTCGCCCAAGGGTTCTCTCAGGGGAAAGGCACTCACTATGAAGAAACCTAGTCCCCAGTAGAGCGCTTCACCTAACAATACATATTTTGATCAATAATAAATTCCAGGTATAATCTTTAATTTAAAATTTTTTTCTATTAAAAAGTAGTATTATTACCTACAATTTCCGCCTATAGTTAGCTAAAAATATACATCTGGTTCTTGCATACATTTTATTAATGGTTGAACCCCGATTTATTGGTTGCCACAGGTTTATTTTTCAACAAGTGAACTAGATGACCCGAAATTTCAGGTAAGCATTCATTGCTCACTGCTTTTGTTTGCTACTTTTTCTACAAACTCATTTGTAATATTTATTTTGCATGAAAAAACTGATTTTTTAGTAGATTTTATAAAAAATTCTGTATTTTATTTTATTTTTTCCAAACCATTTTTTTTAAGAAGTAGCCAACAAAAGCTGTGAGCAAGATAAAAAAGAATTCACCTGAAATTTCAAGTCATTTCGTTCACTTGTTGAAAAATAAACCTGTGGCAACCAATAAATCAGGGTTCTACCATTAATAACATGTACAGGCGGAAATTGTAGGTAATAATACCACTTTTTAGTTGAAAAAAATTTAAACTTAAAGATTATATCTGGAATTTATTATTGATCAAAATATTTATTGTTATTTTTTTCAAATTTAACCATGGCTTGTCTCCTTAAAAAAGAAATTTATGGACTTAAACAAGTGAGTAGGAAGTGGAAGTTAAAGCTAGATGAAGCTCTCAAGTCTATGAATTTTATCCAGTCCAATTTGGATTCATGTGTGTATAGTTTTTATACCATAAACCAATGTATTGTTATAGCTCTATTTGTGGATGATCTCATTGTTTTCATGAATAGCATCGACTTCCTAAAAATACTTAAGGACGGCTTTAACAAGGTCTTCACCATTAAGGACCTTGGATCAATTCAAAAGTATCTTGGCATCAACATTCGACGCGACGTAGCACGTCGAACGACAGAGCTTGACTAGCCGGATTATATTTCCACGCTGCTGCACACCCTCGGCATGAGAGAATATAGGAACACTAATACGCTTTTAGATCCTAATGGCGGCCCAAATTTGACTTCAGCCTTTAATCCATCAGACATCCATACCAGAATGCAGTTGGATCCTTATTGTTTTTGGCACAAGCTACGGTGCCAGACCTAGCTCATGCAGTAAGTTACGTCAGCTGATTTAACCAATGCTTTAATGAGTTGCATAGGAGTGCCATCAAAAGAGTCTTCAGATACTTACAAGGTAGCAAAACATTTGTCACTGACGTATTCGAGGGACGTTGGCTGCAAGCTGTCTGGTTACTGCGATGCCATCTGGGCGACGGACCCTGCGGACTCTGGTACTGCTTCATCATACATATTTGGTCTACAAAAAGAAGCCATTTGCTGGAATAGTCGGAGGCAGAGTAGAGTTGCTCTATGGAGTACCGAGGCGGAGTACTTATCCCTGTACAGTACGTATCTGCAGCCACCCAAGAAGCTCTGAAGCTCAACCGACGTGCCGAGGAATTACTGTTTGTTCCAAAAGGCAAACCGCTTCTTATCGACTGCGACAAGGGAGCAATGGATTTAAGTAAGAATTTGAAGTTCAGGGCTAGAACAATAGTTCGGGAGGCAGCGACAGTTTACGGCTAGTCATTTTACCAAAGCTGATTTTTATATATATGGTAGTTATGATATAACTTATGAAGTAAAACGACCGTTAGCCAGCGCACCCGCGGTGGGTGTAGCGTAGGTTTTGTCTTGAATGTCTAAAAACAATAGAAAAAAGTGATAATACCAAAGCTAAAACTTTATATTTTGCTTCTAGCAATCATTACACATTAAAAAAGCAGTCAGCTGGCTGTATAGGGAGGGGGGGGGGGCGTCAGGTGATGTGATAAAGATATAGCGAACAAACTGGTCAGTATGTACTAGGCGACCGCGCTCTGTAAAATTACATCAGCTGACGGTTATTCCCCCACGATACACATAGCTAGCTATGATATTCATTAAGTATATGTATTAGACTAATGTATTATTGAATTTTAGCTTTGGTACTATTATATAAGCCAAATATTGAATAATTAAATAAGTTATATGGGAATCAATATGATTCTATACATAATTCACGTGTATATAACGTATACATAAAATGTATACACGCACATAAATATCATTTCATTTATCTATATTTACAGTTATTATATAATTAACATATTTCGTAATCATGAATTTGCTTTTTAAAGTGCATAAGTGTCAAATTAGCAGGCAGATGCCAGCAGGCAGTTCGTCAATGCAGTGATTTGGACCATTACTGAATACTAGAATCTAAGCAAATTTATTTCCAAAAATTTAATTATGCATTCAGAGACATGTTCTGATAATGTAAAAAAAGTTACAAAAAATAAGCAGTCTTATTTTTTTATTTATTGTTAATTAAAGATTGCTAAAGACCACACCATAGAACTTAGCCTGTTCTATCCCTATATTTTTGAATACACTCCCGGTCACTTGCTTTATCCCACCCAGACGACATTTTAGGTCATTGAAAATATTTCACCTCTCCGTTGTCTATTAAGCTACACAAAGCGGCGGAGTCTCATTGGAAAGCTTGAACCAAGAGATGTAGCGCCCAGATAAGGATAAAGATTTTTTTCAGATTTTGTTATGTTTTATTAAAGAATTAAAAAACAAACAAAAATCTACAACTTATCAACGTTGATCAACGGATCAACGGATCAACGTAGTTTTTGAACCAATGATTGTAGCATAGTTTTAAAAAAAGAACTGGAAAGATTGAACTAAAAGTATCAATTTTCATTTCTTAACAAGGTTTTCAACGACACTTTTTTAATGAAAACGAGGTATTTTAAAAAATGAATTTAAATGGAGAAATAATAATTTTCCGAAAAACTTTCGTTAGAATAAAATATGTAGGGCAGACGTACCGGTTTTGGCCACTGCTCCGTTTTTGGCCACATATCCATGTTCTTAAATGGATTTTTAGGTGGCCAGAACCGATGAAAAAAGAATTCTTAAGGTGTGCAGAACCGGTATATCTACCCTAGTTTTGCACCTACATAACGTATAAATTTTTTCAGATTAAACAAGAATGGTTATAACTTTTTTTAGATTTTTTAAAAATATATTGTCATTTTTAAAAGTACCTAATTTTATTAAAACAGCGTCGTTAAATTGTTAAAAAATAGCGTTAAAAAACTTTATAAAAAATGAAAATTGAAGATTTTACTTCAAGCTTTTCAGTTCTTTTTGCAAAACTATCGTACGATCATCGGTACAAAAACTTTGTTGATTCAATGTTGAGAACAAAATTATAGATTTTTGTTGCCTTTTGATGACCCTTGAAATGATCGGGAGTGTAAGAACCCACTTCGTTAAAAGCAAATTAACTTTTCCACATTTTACATAATGAACACTTATTAATCTACTTTGTTATAAACTTTTAACTGCCTGCTGGAAACGCGAATTCTTTGAAGGCCGATAAATCTCAATCTGGTCGCTGAAAATTTTCTTATGCTTTCATCAAGAATAAATTAAGAGTTAAAAAATGAGCAGGCTTATTTTTTTTTGTATGATATTCTGCCAAATTTAATTAACTTTCAATGAAATAAATAAACAAATGTTCATTTTTTGTAAATTATTTCATTAAAAGTTAATTAAAGTTGGCAAAATACCAAATAAAAAATAAGCCTTTTCATTTTTTTAACTCTTAATTTACTTCTAATTGACTCAGATTCAGATTTATCGGCCTTAAAATATTTCTCAATTCCATAAGGCAGTTAAGGCCATGTGAAACCGTGAAATTCAATATTTTTTAAATCAATATTTTGTATTTTAAGCTACAATTCAAAATATCAAGTTTTTTTTTTTACATTTCTTCCATAGTGTATCACATATCAATTTTCTTATTAATCCTTGAATAATTTTTAGCACTTGTCAGACAAATCTTATACAACTTCAAAATTTAAAACACTTTTCAAACACTTTTTCTTTTTTAAACACTTTTAAAACACTTCTATACGTACCATACTCGGTTAAAAAAAGATCGCTATGGTATCGAAAAAGCTCATTTAACAAACTATAATTCGCTGTCTCGATCATATCATTTTTTACCGTATAAGTAAAATAATTATTTCTAATGGATAATGATCCATCATTAGACATTTTAATATCAAAACATATATCGACAGCTGAGCGGAAGAACTACGTATTTCGGCGGAGCGTTCAAAAACCACGTATTTCAGGGATGCGTTGAAGAACCACGTATTTCAGCGAAGCGTTGAAATACCACGTATTTCACAGGTCATTTTTATTCTTGAAATTTTGTAGTGGTAGCACTATATCGTTTAAAGAATAACTATATGGCATCCGCTTTGAAATAAAAGTAAATAAACAGTAACCAAGTTAGCGAAAATGTTTATTAAAAAAATATTGTACAAACACACACACACATAGACACACGCGCGCGCGCGCCCTCGAATATTTTTTGTTAAAAAATTTTTGCTACTCGGTGACGGTTTATTTATTATACTTTTATACTTTAATTTCAAAGAGTATTCCGTATAGTTAATCATTAATTGATTCAGTGCTACCACTACAAAATTTCAAGAAAAAAAATGACCTGTGAAATACGTGTTTTTTCAACGCTTCGTCTAAATACGTGGTTTTTCAACGCTTCGTCTAAATACGTGGTTTTTCAACGCTTCGCTGAAATACGTGATTCTTCAACGCATCCCTGAAATTCTTCCGCTCAGGCGTCGATATTTGTTTTCATCTTCATGCTTAATTATCTATTTTTTAATATTAATAATAATCTTATGAAATAAAAAGTTCAGATATCTTTATTACTCACTCATATTTTAATTTTGAAAGTATTTTTACGGTAATGTACATTTTCTTTTGATTGCAATAAACTTCCTCACTGGATTTTATACAAACTTAATTATTTCCTCACTGTATTTTATAGAGATTCAATTACTCCTTTTTTTCTTCTAGTACCTGTAAATAAAAATGTACACAAAGTATCAATCCTTATTATTAAAAAATTGTTTTACAAAAGAAATTTGGTACACTTATCTGATCATTAATTCACATTTCGTCCTGCTAACTCATAATGATACTTCTTGAATTTACTACATAATGTACTGCATAAATATGATTTTAATAACACATCATCCTAGGTAATCACTAGCCGTAGATTCTCGATAGGAATGAGTCCACAAGGCCTCGTCTACAGTGTATTTTTTTAAATTATCCAAATCGATACTTTTGAAGTGATACTATCTCTTTACCCAGAGTCTAGTCAGCGTGACTAAATAAATAATCCTTCTTACATGGAGAGTATTAAGGTTGCATTGGCTATACGATCCAAGTCGTGAGTCAGCAGTTTCTGTTTAATATGTTTATAAAAATACAACAGACACAGAGTTTAAGTCTGCAAAACCGAAAATTGGACGAAAATTTTTGACTATTTCGACTTTTAAAAATGATTTGTCTTAATACATTTTTGATTTCAATCAAAATAATGGCGCATCTTCAAATTTTATTCAATTCTTCTTTATTTGTCTTTTATTGTTCGGAGAAAAATTACTAGCAGAGCGCGGAACTCAGAAATATGAAATATTTATTGTTTCAAGTAATTAAACATTTTCAAAAGTACAGTCGATTTAAAAAATGATCTCTTTTTTGGAAAGCTAAGTTTAGTAATTAGTCAAGATAAATTTCTTATTTCTGAGTTCCGCGATTTGTTGGAAATTCTTCTCCGAACAACATAATACCACAAAAATAAGAATTGAATAAAATTTGAAGATGCACCATTATTTTGAATGAACTCAAAGATATATTAAGAAATATGGTTTTTAAAAGTGTAAATATTACAAAAATTTTAGTCCGATTTTCGGTTTTGAGTGCTCGAACTGTTCCTCTGGTGTACCTTGTAAAAGCTGTTAACTCCAAAATAAGTAAAAAAGTGTACATAGTAATATTTTAAATAATGGACTAACTTTTGTCGTGGACGATATAGCCAATACAACCTTAACAGAGTCGGTAACAGAAGGATATTATTTCAAATCCACTAATTATATATAGTCAACCAGCTAAATAGTTTTCGAAAATGTAATGTTACTGTAAGAAATAAATGAGGGAGTTTTAATCCATTAACGCTTAAATAACAAATTTTTGCTGTGATTTTGAGCTCACAGCTTTTAATGAAATCGTGATAAATTCTAATTGGGAGTAATTTTATTTAGATATTTTAGGGTTCCCTCTACACAATCCGACAACTTAAAAAAGTCAAAATGTCAATTTTTATTTTATTATAGAAAATCTGTATAAAAAATAACAATTTATTACTGTTTTTTTTTCAAAACTATAGATTTTGTAAACATAAATTGGCTTTTTCATACTAAAAACAATTAAAAACGTGTTATAGGATTGTGTACTTAAAATAATCCAAATTTTTTTTTTATATCACGGACTGCTAAAAACGGGGTTGCTGGTTTTAGACATTTTTTATTTTTTTTTCAGGTCATAGAGATTTAAACGATCAAAATCACACATGTCTCGGAGTTTTTGCGAATGGCCTTTTTTCCAAGATCCAAGCTATTTTATGTCTAAAATGAACAATTTTCGATAAAAATGGGGTTTCTTTCTTTAGTAATAGCTTTTTGAATATTCCAGTCATATAAATGGTCTAAAGAGCTTATAACAGAAGGCAAAAGAAGCTTTAATTTAAACTGTGTTTCATTAAAAAATGTCGATTTTAAAAAAGTTATAGGCTATTAAAAATAGAGTCAGAAAATCACTAAAAATTTTCATTTTTTTTGAAGCGGAACACAGTTGATATCGATAATGCAAAAAAATGATGCAACGAATTGTTTTAATATTTTTTATTTTTGCTCCGATTTCAATTTGGAAAGGCTCATTGTAATCTCTCTGAAATTTAATTACGAGGTATCGTGTAAAAAAATAAAAAAATTATTAAAACCTTATAAGTTACAGACAATTGTTTATCAAGCGTTGTACTAATCTGGAATGAATTCGAGCCAAACTTGCTATGAACTTGATAAACAATTGTTTGTAACTTTTAAGGTTTTTTTCCACGATACCTCCTAATGAAATTTCTCAGAGATTACAATGAGCTTTTCTAAATTAAATATTAATATAATTTTTAAATATTTTTGTAAGTGAATTTAGCTTTAAAGGTTGAACGACCGCTTCTCGAGAAAGCCTTATATTTTCAGCAGAGTGAAAATTCGTTCTTATGTAATCAATTAATGTTTCAATTGTTCAATTAATTACATAAATTAATTAACTTATGTAATCAAGTTTATGGATTACCTCAGCGAAATTATGATCAAGCTAAACGAATTTTGGATCACATCTCGTCTAATTATAAGCCCTATATTCATCCAAATATATATATAAAAAAGAAAAACGCCAGAACAATTAAAAATTAAAAAAAAAAACAGATTTTCAAGCTTAAGGAGGTTCATGCACGACTCCCTCGGCAAAGCAGTGCTAAATGAAGAGGTTACCTAAAATTTAAAAAATTCATCGATGTAATGTGACTTATTTATTGAAAATGATATAGATAGTCAATGTATTATAAAAATAGTCTATTTACCATGACTAAATAAATTTTTTTTAAAGAAAATGTCGATATTTTAGAAACAGATATCGCCACTACAAACAATTATTGAGAAAACACAGGGATCTTCTTTCTTTCTTAACCGATTTTGGTGTTAAGGGCCTCCTTTTGTTCCTTAATTAATTTCAGGGGACCTGCGGAAGAAAAAATTCAAAATTATTCAAAATTCAGTAAGTTATAGCTAGTTGTTCATAAAATCGTACATGAGGTTAGAAAAAATTATTTTTTAATTGGCTATAATTTTCTGGGTATTGAATAAATTTCAATTTTTCCTTCCGCATCTCGTGATGAAATTAATTAAGGAACAAAATAAGACCTTTATAAGTCAAATCGGTTAAGAAAAAAAAAAGATTCCTGTGTTTTCTCAATAATTGTTTACAGTTGGCGATATCTGTTTCTAAAATATCGACATTTTGTTAAAAAAGTTTGTTTAGTCATGTTAAATAGACTTTGTTTATAATACATTGACTATCTATACCATTTTCAATAAATAAGTCATATTAAAACTATGCATTTTTTAAATTTTAGGTAACCTCTTCATTTAGCACTGCTTTCACTAGGGAGTCGCGCATGAAACTCCTTAATGTATCGAAAATTAATTTTCACAATAAATTTAGTATATGCTTCTGCTAAAACTAATTAAAACGCGTCTTCTTTACAGCGAACATTATTTGTAAACGCAATCGTGATATCGTCGGCTGAGAGGAAAAAGACACCAACTCGTTATTTCGATAAGAAAAGTGCTAACTCGTTATTTCGGTAAGAATAGTACCAACTCGTTATTAACGTTATTGACGAGTTGGCATTTTTCTTACCGAAATAACGAGTTAGTACTTTTCTTACCGAAATAACGAGTTAGCACTTTTCTTATCGAAATAACGAGTTGGCGTCTTTTTCCTGTCAGCCGACGATATAATCAACAAAATGATAGATTGTTCCTCGTTACTTGACAGGAAAAATATTATACAAAAATGTTAAACGCAAACGATCTAGGTAACATTGAAACAAAACGTTTTTCCATTTAAAATTTACTTGTAAGATCAGTTCCTGACGAACTAAACTTATACAAACTATTTTTAACTCCTAAATAACTCTGAAATAGTCGATTTTGGTTATCGTTTAATAGGATTTGATTTGAACATATTTGCATAGAACAATTTTTAGTTTTTTAACAAAATCGATAGTTTTACAAAAAAAAAATCACGAAAAATCTTGATTTTTTAAGCAAATTTTCGAAAAAAATAAATAAACCAAAATTCAGATTTTTTTTAAGTGGTTGGATTCGGTAGAGGAGACCCGAAAACATCTAGAAAAATTTCTCCCTAGTAGAATTTATTTCTATTTCATTAAAAGCTGTGAGTTCACCGCAAAAATTTTTGTTTGCACGGTTATAGGTTAAATATATTTACAGTTTATTTTATACACTTTATATGAGTATTTTAACCATTTGATTTGTATCTTAAATGGTAATTGATTTCTCTGTAAAAATAGATTATTTTCTAATATTCAGTATAATTCTTGTGATAATACTTGCTTTTACAAAAATTCTTTTTTTTACAGGACTGCTTCTCAAAATCATGACATACCTGTGTGAAAGTAACGTGCTATCAAACGAAGCTTTTCTTACTTGGGAAAAAAATGAAGATCCAGCTGAAAGAGAAGGAAAATCAGTAGCCTTGTTAAGTTTAAAATCATTTTTTATTCCATTGAAAGAAGTTGAAGATATGTCTAGCGCAGATGAGGCGTGAGAGTTAGCTGAGTTTTACTTGTAGCAAGATTTCAGCTGCAGCATCTATTTGATTATGTCTAAACCAGTCTTTTGCTGTACTGAACGTCATTTAAGCGACGAATTTATTCCAAGACTTAAAAACTGATACTTTATCTTGAATTGAATTAACGAAGCCAAACCGCAATTCGTTATTCAATAATACCACTATGGCGGACAAACAATAAATAAGAGTGTCGTGCGGGAGTGTGTGTATCATAGCCTAAAGTAAGACGAAACGATAAAAGTAAATAGATGAATTTACTTATACAAGAAACGGATGAATAGTAACGCACGAGTGCAACAGTCGTATTTGAGATACGTTATAAATACTGGAATAAAAGATTTACTAATAATTATAATGGTATACAAATAAAATGCAAGATAATTATATATAATTCATTAAAAATGGTTTAAAGTTTAAATAAAGCATAAAAATTATTAAAAAAATCTTGTTTACAATTTCTTTTCCTTTTTTGAAAAAAAAAAATAATAATTTCCCTTCATTTGACCGAAGCAAATATATGATTATGGTAATAAATTTAAACTACGAATATGGACTTGACTACCACACCAACCTGCATATCGAAGACAGTCGCTTCACCTAATCTTGAATAAACGGTATAAACTTGAATAGGTTGTACCCGCACGTCGAATGCAAAGTTTTCAATAGCGTGAAAACAGAATATACGATTTTTTACTATTTTACTATTAATGTTTTGTCCTGAGTCTGCACCTTATAGAGTCTATAGACTTATTAGTGCTGATAGTGAGCCGTAGAGTTTGGCGCCGGATAACGTACAGTTCAACGGGCACGCTACTCAAGAAATCTATCACTGTACGAAGAAATCATACATAAACTGACAGCTACAGATCCATGTACAGGTTTAAGGGGCCAGAGTTTGAAGTTTAAGGGTCTGGAGTTTAGAGTTTAATGTTTAAAAGTTTAGACGTAAAATGTTTGAGGTTTATGGGTTTAGATTTACGGGCTTATGGTCTAGGGCTCAGTTTCTGGCTGATAATAGGGAAAATTCTGATAAGAGAGAACTTACAATAAATTGATATCGTGGTCAAGTTAATTATGCGGAAAGACAATCCGCTCGTCAATAACTAACGTGCTACATTGTTTCTGTTTTTATACTCAAAATTGTGTTATATAAGTAATTACTTATACTAACAGAATTTTGAGTATAAAAACAGAAGTAATTACTTATACTAACATAATTTTGAGTATAAAAACAGAAACAATGTAACACGTTAGTTATTGACGAGCGGATTGTCTTTCCGCATAATTAACTTGACCACGATATCAATTTATTGTAAGTTCTCTTATTTATATTATTAATTTGTGTACCATCAATCAATTTACAAAGACTATCCTTTCAATTTATGTTTCTTAGTAATATATACATATAATCATAGACGAACTAATACCAGTTTTAATGGCAGTCGGATGAAAAAGGGTTGGGCTAAGCAGCACTGACACAGCTAGCGCAATTGGAAAGATAGTAGGGCGACACGCCTTGGAAGAGGTAAAGCCAATTTTGTATACACCATTCGCATAATTATAATTTTCATTACTAAATAATAAATTGTAAGAATTGTAACACATCTTACATTGGACCAACTAGTAGATACTAAATGTTAGAACGAAAGAACGTGTAAAATAGTACATTATGCACCACGGACGGAAAATGTCTCATTCTCGGCGACTGAGACCTTTGGGGCCGAGCGTAGCAAGGCCGCCAAAGCTTGCACTCGGGAGAATTATATATTTTGTGTTCTTCATACTACATACTATTTTGCTGTCTGAGGACAAAAAATAGTATATTATGCACCAAGGCCTCGCTACGCTCTCCCCAAAGGTCACACTCGCCGGGAATGATACATCTTGCGTCCGTGGTAGTATATACAATTTTTTTGTTCGAAGTCCTCAAAATGAGTATATATGAGGCCACAAAATACTAAATGTATTTGCGGCCTAGGCCTTACATTTAGTATTTCGCGACCTCTATACGGGCCGCAAAAATTCATTTTGCGGCCTGAGGACAAAAATAGTATATTATGCACCAAGGACGCAAAATGTATGATTCTAGGCCCAAAACTCGCAGTCGGGGGAATGTTACATTATGCGTCCGTGGTAGCATATACTATTTTTTTGACCGAAAGCCGCAAAATGAATTTTTGCGTCACATATGGAAGTCGCGAGATTCTAAGTACATTGACTTACATTGAGTATTTTACGGCCCGTACAGAGGCCGCGAAATACTAAATGTATGTTGCGGCCTAGGCCTTACATTTACTATTCCGCGGCCTCTATGAGGGTCGCGAAATAGTCATTTTGCGGCCTGAGGACCAGAAAATATATTGATAAAGACTAAAATTCAGCACTATTGTCGCACACCAGAGACAATAGCCACGCATTCGATTTTCAGAATATTAAAATATTAGATAAAGAAACAAATAATGCAAAAAACTGTTATATATATATCCTTATATTTATACTAAGCTTTATTTATACATACACAAACAAATGATTTGTAGAGACCGTATAAGATTACTAGAGTACCTAATAAATATAACACTTTTTTTGTCCCCAGGCCGCAAAATGAATTTTTGCGGCCCGTATAGAGGTCGCGAAATACTAAATGTAAGGCCTAGGCCGCAAAATATATTTAGTATTTTGTGTCCTCTATACGGGCCGCGAAATACTCATTTTGAGGCCTTCGAACAAAAAAGTTGTATATACTACCACGGACGCAAGCAGTAACATTCCCCCGAGTGCGACCTTTGACGGCCTCGCTACGCTCAGCCCCAAAGGTCACACTCGCCGAGAATGATACATTTTGCGTCCTTGGTGCATAATATACTATTATCAAAACTTGCAAATTTTTGTGTTTCTAATAAGTATTATTGCATGGCATATCTGGCAAGTCTGGCATATCTCTGTGTGACTAAATGGCAGACTTTTATATATCATAAAATAAATCTGTCTTATTCAGTTAGACTAAATACCAGACTTTTTTCCAGACTTTTACGTTTCATACTATAAGTTTAGCATGTTTCAGTCAGAATAAAGGTCAGATTTTTATATATCATACTTAAAGGAGTATTTTTAATATATTTTAAGCATTTAATCGAAAATTTATTAATATATAAATAAAAACTTATAGATTATTCTTTATTCATATATAGTTGAATATCTGACGAAATCACGAGTTTGCCTGTTACTTCAATGTATTACATCAAATAAATTAACTTCAATTTATACGCAAATATCTAGAATTATGATATAAAACTTCATTTAAGGCCATGTGAAACTGTGAATTTCAATATTTTTTAAATCAATATTAAAGCGTCTAGTCAAAAAAGCAATTCTGTCAAGCGCTCCGTACACATAAACCCTATATGGAGGAATTTT
>JAPYZP010001397.1:0-24262 GCA_030522985.1 Torymus sinensis | reverse complement strand
GTGTGTGTGTGTGTGTGTGTGTGTGTGTGTGTGTGTGTGTGTGTGTGTGTGTGTGTGTGTGTGTGTGTGTGTGTATTGTAGTATATATTTTATATATTTATTTATATTATTATTTATTAATTATATATTTATATATTATATTATTTATTGAAAATTGCATTTTAGTTTATTCCTTCAATACAAAAATTTGGAGCTTAGAAATCTAACTGTAATCACAACAGTATTGTAGTGCTTCATTGTTAACTACAGATAAAATTTTAATACTATGTGTTATTCAAATCCAGATTTTAAGTCATTAATAATATTTATGACTTATATTTTTAGTTTAAATATTTCATAATTCCAAACTTTATGGGTTTTATTTGGAAATTCATAAAGCAAATCTTGGCGCCTATTCTACATTAACCAATCAAAATAAAGCCTTTAGGTGCTTCAACATGGCCTCTCATCTATCAATAATTTTCAAAACTATTAAAATATTTTTCCTTTCACAAGTCAGTATTTATTAGAATATATTTAATTTGATACTGCAATACAAGTCATACTAATTGCACGTATTTTCAACTTTATTCCGTACTCGACTACGGATAAATCCTGTACCATGTATTATGTTGGCGAAGCTCTGTTTCCGTACATAAAAGATAGATAATCCTTATTTACAGACAACTTGAAATTTCAAGGAAGTATGAAGATCATCTTAGTTTTATATTTTCAAATTGGTCTTTATTATATTTATATTACAAATTATATTGTTAATTATTCCTCATAGGTGAGGCTTTGGAATGGTGAAAACCATTTCGAGACAAAAAATGTTCAAAAACATATTTTGAAGCGATATGTGTCGTTATATGTCGATTTTGAGAACATTTTTTTTCGTATCTGTATGTATGTGCATATGTGTATGTGTGTATGTATCTGGCCGATCCATGCTGGAAATCGTACGATTTCTCCCATTTGTGAAACGATTTTTCTAACATTTTCTAGCCATTTTATGGCGATTTCCGTAAACTCGAACAGCTAGAACATTTTTCGAAGAAGAAAAATCCTATTCATACAATTCAAAATAGACACCACTGGCGAAATCATTAAAAAAATTTTGTTGATTTTGCAATTATGTATGTCTCAGAATTTTTAGACTTGGAGGTATCTCAAAATACTCGGCTGATATAGAGCAAAATTGAGGTGATATTTGAGTTTAGCAGTTCAAAACCTGAGAATACTAATTTCTGACTCAACCGATGATCCACTTTTCTTTTTTTGTGGGTTTGTGTTATTAGAACAATCCATTATCTAACTTTTAAAAAGGATTTACTAATAAGATTCACGTCAACATGACTATCTTCATTACTAAATATTAAGAATATGATTGTTTTCTCATAGAGCTTTTAAGTTCGTATTATGTTGTATAAGTTCCTCACATTAAGGGGGCTAGACACCTTTTTTCTGAAATAAATGTCATATTATAATAAATAAATGTAAACTAATTATTTCATACTTTTTTGCTATATAATAAAAGTGGGTATATTTACCTTAGCTTAGAACTTTCTCGGATGGGCCTTTTATATGGTCCAAAATCATAGTCATCGATGAAACAAGTTTCTTCACTATCCGTAAGCTTTGAAATTTTCCTGTGGATGGATTAACTCCAGATTTGAACTAAATTACTTCTGAATAATATAAATCTCATATGACTGTAGGGATTCAGGATTAAATGAAAAAAAAAAAATTATTACATCAGGAAAATTTTGAAAAAACTTAAAAAATTTTAAAAAGTTTTAAAAAATTCTTGAAAAATAGCACAAAATTTTGTTTTGTTATCAGATCAAAAATCGCTACAGTCCTATGACCATTATTCTATTTAGAAGTAATTTAGTTCAAATCTGGAGTCAATCCATCCACAGGAAAATTTCAAAGCTTACGGATAGTGAAAAAACTTGTTTGATCGATGACTATGATTACCCTGGTAGAAATCGACTCTATTTTCTACTCAGAAATAGCGTGTTTTACTGGAGGAAGACCAAAAACTAGACATTTTTCTTATCTAGTTCTACTCAGCGATGAAACTATTTTCCGGTCATATTCGACCATTTAATAGATTGAAAATAGAATAAGTTTTATCGCAAATTTACATTAGCTTTTTTTATGAGTATTTAAAAGATATTAAGGTTGGCCGGTTTTTTTAGTTAGAAAATGGATTGCTATTATGGTGAGGAGTTTGAGAGGCAGAATCTAATAGAAAAATATGGGTTTTAGTTAATATCTAAGAAAGGAGTGCTGTAAATGTTTGTTCAGCCTGTGATTATTGTTTACATTTTTATAAGCTATTTATTACAATCGGTTACTTTTGAATGTAACCTCAAGTCTATGAGTAAATTTAAATTGAATATTTTGAGGTTATGCCATTCTATTTCCAATCTATTAAATGGTATAAAAGGCCGATCGAAGAAAGTTCTAAGGTAAGGTAAATATATACCCACTTTTATAGGTAAAAAGTATGAAATAATTAGTTTACATTTATTTATTAAAATATGACCTCTTTATTTCAGAAAAAAGGGTGTCTAGCCCCCTTAAAGATTGCTTTCGATTCCTATAAGTAGCTATCTATTACAATATTAATCTAACTTTATAGTGCTTATAGTAGTTATATTCTGTAGTTTTAACAGTTATGATTTTAAAAATCTTCCACATAACTTTGGTTTATGCCAAATGAGAAATTTGTTATCACAAAACTGGTATCAGTTTTTATTTCTAAAGACTAGTTTGGGAGCATTAAAAGGTTACGTTAATAATCTATTTGATAACATTACTTCTAGAACTTTAAAATTGCAAAGTACTTTCAGTTCTTACAAAGGCATGGAAATAAAATTACTGAATTAAATAGAGATATGAATAATCTAAGCCGAGAGGTATAATGATAGTAGTTTTCATATTAAGCTGGCAGTTCATATTAAGTGCCACCCTCGTTCGCAGCGATTACCATGATGACCACAAGTGCACTTGGGACAAAAAATAACGAAATTTTATTGCAGGAATAAACAAAGGTGCCGTCGTTATTCCACTTACAATCATGTAGTGCATATTAATTATTTATATATGATCAACGGATAAAAAAGTATTAGTGGTAAATGTTAGGCGCTCTTAAGATGCGTATATCAAATTTATTACGAGTTGAATTTTAGAGAACTCGCATTTAGGGTGCATGATCATTATAAGAAAATGTATAAAACAGCTATCTTATAGTTATCATGGATTGATCATGCGTGAAGTGTTGACTGGCTTTCCGGCACTCTAAAGTTGAAAAATGTATTGACAATTTTATGAATGAAATAACTTATTGGGCAAGATGTCCCAACTATACATTACTTATAATGTTTAAATTATTTTTGTACTATATTTTTCGTATTGGGTCAACATTCGTTACACAATAAAATAAAGAAATTTAAATAAAAATGAAAAATAAAGTTAGTTTACTAAATTTTAAGTTATAATCGATTTTTTTTTTAAATTATCGAGTCAATAACATTTCTTTCAAATCAATATCTTATTCGTATTTGAATTTTAAAACAGATTTAATTTAATATAATGAATATATATTTGTCTATCAAAATAATCAACTATCTGCAGTTGCAAATTAGTTTTTTACTTTAATTATTCTCATTTGTTATCTTGTGCCTTTCAGTTAACAACTCAGCATTCTTTTGATTGTACTTTTCTATTTAACAGGATTAAGCTAATATAAAACGCCATTGAATTGACCATATATCATAGAATTCTTTCGCGTATGTTGGAGATAGTCAAGATGCACTTCTAATCACCGGCAACTTTCAAAATCAATGTCCTACTCGTGCGAATTCCAGTTCAACTTGCAAAACTACCCTACTTTCTCTTTTATCACCCGCACCCCCTCTCTCTCTCTCTCTCTCTCTCTCTCTCTCTCTCTCTCTCTCTCTCTCTCTCTCTCTCTCTCTCTCTCTCTCTTTCTTTCTTCCTGGCGCGCACCGTTTGCTATCGAGCGTGTTGTTGCGTCTGTATCGGTAATTATTTTTCACTTCCCTTTCCCTCTCTCTCTTTCTCGCTCTCTCTCTCTCTCTCTCTCTCTCTCTCTCTCTCTCTCTCTTATGCTGAGCGCCGACAACAAAAAGTACGTACGTGCGAGCATACACGTATACACATCAAGCGGTGGCACACTGACCCGAACCGAGCGGCGCGCGTTTTAGAATAACTTTGAGAGAGCCTTCCGCGTTAACGGGGCCGGCCGATGTGAGAGGAGCATTTCAATTTCCGCGTGTGCCTGTACATGCGTATAGGTACATGTATACGCTCACGCAGTCGCGCGGACGGCATCGATGTACAGAGGATAGATTCACGGGCATTGCGCCCGGGCCGCGTGGCGAATTCGGTATTTTGCGATCGTTTTCACATAAAAAAAAGTGGGGCGCGATTTTCACGGTCACGTACGCCCTAGGCATTTCTGATGAGCGCTGGGTACGTTGGACTAGAAAATTGTATGTACACTTGTTCCAGGAGCATTCGACTTTCCTTATTATATATATGTGGCCGTTGCGGATTTTCAGGTTAACGTGTTTTATGGCTGTGTAAATATTAACGAATGAAAATTCACCGAGAACGGCCGCGGCGTCGGGAAATAATTTTGCGTTTGATATTCAACGTGAACTGTAGACTGGTCCAATTCTTTGTTTTATGGCTCATTCGTGTTCTTAAAGACTGTTAAATTTATATTCCACGATTATCGGTATTTATGCGATGGTTCTCTTGAGCTAGGTACGAGATATTTTGCATTATCAATTTGTATTTAAAGTAAGCCATGGTAAACGAAGCTACAATTTATTTCATCTACTAGAGGATAAATGAAGTGTAAATTGTTAGTACTTCTCGTATTTTCTAGCCTACTACATTTATATCTAATTCTGACGCAGCAATGATCCACGAGAGAGAGTAATAAGGTTTGGAAGTAACGGTTCCGCTGATATTGGTAGAAGTTTACTAACTATCGTCAATCCATGGGAAAATGTCGATTCATTTGAATTATGAGATCGATTAATTGAGCAAATCTGTTGTTCAATAGTATTCACTTTCTATCCGGAGCCAATGACTTCCAAATTTCACTTCCAAAACAGACAATTTCGATTCAATAATGCCTCGTGCAGCAGCCGTTCATTAATACTGCAAAAGTGAAAAACAACGATATACGTACCCAACAATTACCGAGCCAAGAGCTATGAATAATGAAGCACACCACCGGAAATTTCTACGGGATTCACGACAACGTACTTGCGATTCATCACCATCGTCGAGTAGAATTTCGTTGCTGTGTAACGATCAATTCCCATCAGTCAAACTTGGCTAGCGGCCCATAAATCTCGACATCGCGCGAAAAGAGAAGCGTGCGAGCGCACAAAAAAAGCGCGCCGGCAGCCGATCATCGCCCCGGTAATAAGCGTCTTTCTCTCGAATGAAGCCATCTCGGTTGTAGCCAACAGCTAGCAAAGGGTCGGGCCAAAACAATGAGAGGCCCCGTTGACCCCTCGATTAAATCGAGGAGCCGAAAGAGAAAGATGGACGGCGATATTTTGCGATTGCCGATCGTGCCTATCAGGAACGCGGCCGCGCCGCCGCACGGCTGTCATCGCCCCCTCGCGCCATGCCGTGTATATTGGCTCGTCACGAGATTTATCGCACGCCGATCGATGTGGTACGTGTACGTGAAGCTCGCGGGATACTGTTAGGAGAGGAGCAGGAATTGCCGTAAGACGATGAGAAGGCCAGTGCATATATGTGTAGGTGCTGTGTTTCTTTGTAGGCTGTGTGCGGCCGGTAGTCGTTTGTACACACACATATATGTGTCTGTATAGTAAACCATTACATCTTTATTACGAATATTATTAACTGTATTTTCCGTGGTTTTTTAGTATGCCTTGTTAAATTTTTTAGCAATTCTATACCTGAAGATTTCACTACTACTGTTAACTTTAACGTCATCATCATTTGTATTATTTATAATGATGAAAATACTTTGATTATAATAAATGGTAACACATGCAAAGCAGCTTCTATTCTATCGTAGTTAGTTACTACGTGATTATTTTGTTCATTATAGAAAAAAAAAACATAAATGGTGATCATTCATTGGAAATTAATCGATAAAGTAAGCCATATCGGCTTTTAGAAACGATTATTGCTCTATTGAAATGAATTTATTGAATGGACAATAAGCTCGCTGATACGATAGTTATGAACTGCATTCCAAGGAAAACATCTTATAAATATTGGTGAAAGCTTATAATTTTTGGCCTGTTTTATGCATAAATACTATTTTTACAATATAGAAAATAGATAAAGTCGTTTATTAGAAAGTATTTTTGAATATATGAGCGCATTTGTTTTGTAAATAGAAGAAAGTTTTAAAGTTTAAATATCTCTTCGGTATAGAGGTAACAAATTCCAGCATTTTATAAAAATTCTTTTTGATTGCAAATATATAAAAACAATGTGAGATCCTAACTATATAGAAATATTTTGTGGTATTAAATTAACCATATATGTAACTGTAGTCACATTTATGAAGAAATAAAATTTATTCATTAAAGTTTACAAAGTTATTGTCGATTTGAAGCCCGGTATTTTGATTGAAAAATAATTTAAATATAAATGAATTACACTGATAATAATGAATAGCATCCATAACTTTTGTTTAAAATCAATACACAGAATTTTTAATCAAAATACGAATCTATAAATTCCGGATCTTATAAAAAAAGCGTATAGTCACGGACATGAAAAAATTCACACTAGTCGAAGAATTTATATACACCGGGCCCAACGTGGCGGCACTTCGAAAAAAAAGGAAAGAATCTCTCGCTATCATACGGAGCGGATTCCTCAGGTTATGGCTGCAGGATGCCCGTAAAGAAGGAAACACCGCAGGCGGATATACGCGTGCGCGCGTATACCTCGCGTGTCATCGCGTCACCTGCGAGCCCGATTATATATCTGGACTAGCGTCCGTAGCGAATTATCGTATAAGATACGCATGTAAAGTTTATACGCGGAAGAAGAATCGGAGAAACTAAAGACAATCGCCATGAAGTGTAAAGATGATAAAAGTGTAAAGATCCGAGAGACAAATCCTCAGAGGATTGAGTTTGTAAATTTAATTCTGTAACTGGGATAGTCTCTACGAGTGTTATATATAGGCAGATTAGTTTTGGCTGGAATGGTAACCATTTATCGGCGATGACATACAATTAATGCAAACTATCATTTTACTGAATAATAATACGTTTTCGCTGTGGTTCGAAATTGATTCTTGCTACATGTTCTTTGACGATCTTTAACTTGAATTATGCATTACTTTCTTGTTCTATGAGATTCTATAGAAAATTTCATTGGAATATTAAAATTTTTTGAATAGTTGCTAAATCCAGAATATGCAAAAGATGTTTGATTATTTATTGCAATACCGAAAAGATAATTGAATAGGTAGTAGATTATTTAAAATTATGATTAGTTTGGAACATTCTACTACTTCATCAATAATCGTAAATAGAGAAAAAAACTTTAACCGCCTCCGTGTAGCGTGTACAAAGCCCCCGTGTACGCCTTTTCTTTATTCTCCTGAGCTAGATCCTTATCGAAAAGTTTCATCGAAGCCTCCTGAATTTCTCGTCTCCATTGTCTCTTACCGTAGAGTAGCCCAAGTAGGCGTGCAAATTGAAAACGAGCCAGCGTTTCATACCTTTTTCCCCCAGCTCTTTCTCTTTCTCTTCAATAAACTTTTCTGCAGAATCATCTAATCAATTCTACACAAAACAAATCCCCCTCCTTGGTCTCTCTATTCGCGGACTTTTTGCATGCAACGGAGTAGCACAAGTTGGATCTATACGTATATATACGCGTATGCAGTTTGATGCATTAAAATACGGGCCGGGAACTGTGTCATTCATCGATCTAGCTGTGGTTCGCTGAGGATGTCTCTGTACGCCGCGTTGCATCGATCGTCTTGACCTATTGTTCATACGCATGCGCGATGCATATATAGAGGATAAGTCGCGCGGAAAGTGCCGTGTTTTTACGCGTGCTCGCCCACTTTTCTCTTTTTCCACGGCTTTCGCGCACTCGCAAAAAGAGGCGAAGTTCGCAAAGTCGTTGATTAGTCATGATTATTCATAGCCGGCATATACACGGCACGAATCAAGGAATTTCTAGACTCGTGTTGAGGAGCGCTTAGTTTTGTAGTGCGTATTATTGAAGTGTAATCTTACTTTAAAAATTTTAATGGACTCCATCGGATGCCATGCTGAAGAGCGTTTTCGAATAATTGCTTACCTAAAACAAAAAGAAAATAGAAATTCTTCAGAATTTTACTTAGATTGCTTGCACATGTTTATATTTGTCTATACAGTTTAATATAATTTATAAAAAACATTTGAGGGTTTATTCGTAATTCAGATCTTCTTATTTATAATAGTTTTATTATAAACACTATTTCTAAGTTAAATAAAACAATATCTATTAAGAAAATTATTATTACAGATATTATAAGCTACTTTTAAGTAAGAGCTTTTTCTAAACATATAATTTAATATTTCTATACGCCCAACTGTTTCTAACTTATAGTTTAGTGATTTAATTATAATAGAGAAATGATGAGATGAATTAAAAAGGTTTAAAGGTAACATAAATTAAAGGTATAGAGTCTTGTAGTGGAATAAATAATAAAATAATTTTCAATTGAAGATCGCATATCTTGCAGATAAAAGTAAGATATGAGTTCACCAAGAGTGACCTTCAAAAAAGTCGTTTCCAGCTCGGCCGCAAGCATTCTGAACACGAAATCCAAAGGTTTGGCAGCAGCAAACTTTCACAAAAATCCTGGACGCGAGACATGTAAACAAGCGCGCGCTCTCGCATGAAACATTGAAATCTCCGTTCCGTGACAAGCAGAGTGTAAGTGTACATATATATATCCAGTCGGACAACTACACCGCGGGCGTGGATCCACCGCAGCAGACCTCTTCGCGCGCTTATCAGCTGACGAGCGAGTGCGAGTGATACTGGGTTAGTGGGTCCGGGATTTTTTGCGCGCTGACCACTTGTGTATACGTTAAAAGCGCGAGCACGAAGTGGCCATTAGCCAGAAACCAGAACTCTCCTCTATTTCGATTTTTGTCGGGTTTCTCGCGCGAATGCGAGCTCGCCTCGAGAGCCATTCATCGCGTGCGCACCTACACTATACCTTATACATGCTACCGGCGGGGAGAACTTCTCTCACTTTCTTGCTCCCGTTGCACTAAGCGAGGCCGCGCGGACGCCAACGAATGCTGAAGTGTGGAAACTCAGCGGGACGGAAATTCACCCTGCCAACGAATTTTCTCGAGCTGTCTGTGTGAAACAGTTCGTAGGCGTGAAGGGATTGGGTGATGGACGTTAGGCGGGAATGGGGTATGCAAGATGCTTGTATAGGCGCCAAAGTACGGAAAGTTGGAGTTTCGAAATACGTCGGCAGCTATAACGAAGTTAACTCGGGCAGCGACTACCAAGTTATTTATTTGCCATGGTTAGATTTTTAAACGGTTTCTACAGAAGAAACAGCAAATATTTACATTTTCCAGTCAAATGCAAAGATTGTTGTACTTCTTAGATTTGAAACTATTGCAGACAATAATCATCTAATTTTGCAGATATTTTTCAGACCAATAGTGATGAATTATTTAACAATGGCAAATAATAGATGAGGGAGTATTCACGATCTACACATCATTTTATTTTATTGTATAAATTTATAATCCTGTTTGACAATCGCACATAAAAATATCTTTGACTCTAAAGTGATATATTTAAAAATGTAGAAATAAATACATCAATATAAAGTTAATAAAATATAAGATTTTTGCAAGGAACATAATATGTTCGATTGGATTGTTAGTATCAGCTTTTCGAATGATAAAAAAGCTAAATTTAAAATTCAAACTATTGGTTTAATTTGCACCAATCCATGCAGTTAATGAAGATTAATTGTTGTATTTTTCAGTGTTACATTAAAGATATTTTGATTTTATAGTTTTTTTTTTTATGCAGCAGCATATGCCACCAAGTATAAAAAGAAACTTAGCTATCCGAATGTTCAACTGAAGCCCATCAATCACCTATAATATCTGCCTACTCTTTTCGAGCAAGAACAATCGTTCTTCCGTCGCCCCAAAACGCCATATTCTCCTGGGAAATCAGCGAAATCCCCGATTGTAAAACTCGCGAACTGTATCGATTCTCCGATAGAAAAAGTTTTCACAACGACTTAGTCGACGCACGCTACCCACTTAATCTTATTTCAGTAGAGCGCGAGGGAATCCATTTTTTTCCTCCCACGAGCGAAATGCTCGTAAAATCGTCTCTATCCCAATTAAAAGCACTTACAACCGCAACTGTAAATCCATCTTGGGCTCCACTGCTCGAACGTGCTTGTGTATCGTTTTATTCGCGCGAGGCTCGTTCATCGAACCGAAGAGAGAAGGTTGCGCGCTTGCGCTTCCCTGTTCCCCCGGTGACGTCTAACATGCAGCTCTATGTCTGCCTCTGATTGCCAGTTCGCGCCGATCGCGTGTGCTATCACGCACATTATCTGAATCTCTTTCGATACCCAGAAATGATCAAAATAATAACAGAAGTTCTACTTGTTCGAATTTCATTTTCATCCTGTTAATTTTATATTTTTCAAAATCTAAGGTATAATGAACATAACAAATATCACTATTATTGTACTGACATCAAGTATATGATACTTGAAGTAACGGATCATTTGCCATATGCAGTTTTTTTTCAAATTAAAGCAAAAACTTTTTCACATTGTAAATTGCACAAGACTTTCTTTAATTACATCCCCATAAAATCATAAATTTTAAATTAGGGAAAGAAGGATTTTTTTTTCATAAATGACTAGCCAAATCACGGACTTTCTAATGCCGTTTATGAGTATTTTACTCGAAAAGGGTGAAAGTTTTTTCTTGAATGGAGATAGCAGTAATTTCGTTTATTTGAACAGAATGATTTCGAGTTGACTTTTACTACTTGCTAATTCTTTGAATGCGTACATCAATCATTTACATGCAGTAAAATAATATAATTTTTTAGCCATAGGTATTGCTAAAAGTAATGTTATACACACATTGCTATAAGTAATGTTTCAACTTTTTTGACTGCAATATATAAAAAACAATGTCAGTCGAGTCGCATTTGTCGTGAATACAATGTAGGAAGTAAAATTATCACTAATCGTTACTGTAATTTCTCACAAATAGTATGTAATAAATATTACGGAACGCGGCACGTAACAAATCGCAAATCTAAAATCGCTCACCTGCTTCCAGGCGCGACGTTTCGCGCGTCACGGCATAATATTGCCGTTTATATACCTGCGATGTCGATTCTTTCTGATCGAATCACAGTATCTGAATCACATACCTATACAAGTACCACCACGAGCTCTCCCATAAACGCGAGCTGACGTTCATGGCTATACAGAAATAATAGCAGGACATGTCAGGCCATTGCACAACGCGCGTGCGCGCGACATTTCCCGTAGACGCAAAAAGGAAAGGATCCGTCGACTACGTCCTTTAGCGGACGCGCGAACTCTCGCGCGCTTTTTTGTCGCGGAGGCCCATTAATGTGAGTAATGAGCGCACAGGAAGAGAACCGTGTTTATCTACTACTGAATTTGCGAAGCCATTTTTACCGCCGTTCGCTCGTTTGAGTATGATTAATAGGGGAAGGAGCTCGGCGGACAAGTTTATTTTTGATCGGTCCAGTTGATATATGGGATAACCCTCATTTTTCTAGTTTCTAAGGTGTTAAAAAAGATTCTCGTGTAGCGAGATTTTTCATGTGTGCCATGGGTTCAAAGGCGAAACTGGATTTGTAAAGACATTTAACAATGATATCGGAATATATGAATACAAATATTACAAGCCATACAAGAATTTTTGTGATTGGAATTCAGAAAACAGTCTACTAATAGAAGAAAAATCTGACACTAGTAATAATAGTCAATCTACATTTGACAAAATAGATATGTTCCTCTTGAGTAACTCAATTTCCCGTCTTTTCATCTTGGAACTTAATCAGTCTTGAAAATCAATTACAAACTGCTATATTAATTAAGCCAATCACAACTGACCTATAAATTCAAAACCCCATAAACATTACAAACCATTTACCGTAAACGTTATGAATTAGCTGCGCCGACAGACCATAATCGACTGGCGTATCTCATACATGTGCTCGAGCCTACTCCCGAAAAAGTTCCTCTTTCAAACCAGTCCTGGAAAATTAATCCAATCGCGTATGCGTCAAACTCTCTTTCGAACAATCGTGCACCGTCCGGCAGGCTACACAATGTATACACACATACATCTCGTGAAAGGAGCTTTCCTTCGCGAGAGATAAAATCGTCGGATGGTAATTTAGACAGCCCAATAATTCAGAAACGCGCGCGCGCCGGCGCTATCCCTCGCTCCTATCGCTTTCCTCTACAATATCGACGTCCGATCTATACTCACGCCCGCGTGTCAATATAATCGAGAGCTTCGGGACAAGTTTAATGGGACATGGTGTATAAACCTTCGGATGAGATTGCCTCGATCTAGATATGGCTGGCGACGGCTGATGTTACGGATTTTCGATGTCTGTGTTTGCCCTGGCAGACTATTCTCTTTTTTTTATGCTTCACCTAGAAATTCCTGTCACGTCTTAGTATGACGTTTCAATGAACATTCGAGAAAATGAATCCAACAATCGGTGATAATATCGTGTGAATGCGTGACATTTAAAGATTCACGCGTGAAATGTATTCTGCGCGTGACTTGGAAATATTGTTAAGGGAGGATTCAATACAAAATATAATTCTATTCTCTTTTGTCACATGTTTCGTGCTCCAAAGCAATTTGTCAAATCCATGTGCAGAGGAGAAAGTTGGCACGTGTAATTATAGGTTCAGGATTGATGAATTTTTCAGCTGTCATTGAGTTCTATTGTTACATCGTAGAGTGATGATTCACAGTAGCGGGAGGCATCTAGGAAAGCTTTCAATAATCAAAAGAAATCTATGCTTTTATTTAATTTTGAAAAAAAAGAATTTTATTTCATGCGTCTAATATTATAAATTACAACAAACTGGTAATCTATGTTAGCTGTAGATTAATTATAAAATATATACATTTTAATATACAGTGAATGATAAAAAATATTTGTTTATACAAAATAATATGGAATGGAATTCTCACTCATTTTCTTTCACAAGATAAATACAAATTTTATGGGAAAAATACTGTATCACAATGTAAAACATTTTTTGTTTTTAATTATTCTTTTTAAGATAAAGCTTATAGTTTCCTTTTATCACGATTAAAGTCCTTTTACTTTCTAAAAGAGAAAGTTTTTGTACTTTTACATAGCTTATAAAATACTATTCGAAAAATTTAGCAATACTAGCAAAATTCAAACGCGCGTACTATTTTATTTTTCAGGTTATGAACACTATTTTACACTATGATTTAGTTTTAATTAGTTTAACTCATAAGAAATTGGGTAGATACATTTTTTACCCAAAAAATCAAATGCTTTATTCTATTTTAATTATTTAGTAGTTCCTATAAATACTTGAGTTTCAAAATTCAAATCTAACACGCATTTTGAATCTAAAAGAATTTAAATATTCGCGATTTTTTCAAATATAACCAACCACATCGAGTCTTTAAATAAACCCCTACTTCCAGTTATCATTTTTAATCATACTCTAACATTTTTAATACTTTTCATAATGCAGTAAAAACGAAGTACAATTTGTTAAGTTTTCACTAAGAAATAAAAAAAGTTCACATAAATATAATATATTAACTATATTTGTATATCATTAACTGCTATACTGAAAAAAATAATCAAATATATCAGTAAGGTTTATCTCTGTCAGGTAAGTCGGGGTAATTCAGCCACTTCGATAATTCGGCCATTTTTTCAGTTCGCTATCTTCAATTGTTTAAAAATGATCAGTACATTGTTGTGCAAGTTTCTATTAACAAATTTCAACGAGTCGGGCGTCTTATAAAGTCGAAAAAGCAAGTCTTTCGTTTATAGTCGAAATATAAGCTAAAAAACATAATTGAAAGTGTTACGGGCAGAAAGGTGATGCTCTTTCCTTGAAATTAGTATGGGAGTAATATTAAAAACAATTTTTTTTTCTATTTTGTAGAAACAAAATACTTTTGCGTCTATAATTCACCTAATTTGGCCAATCGGTAAAGAAAATGTGATCTAATAAATATATAAGAAGGTATGAAATTCGTATTACTTTCACGAAGTCATTTATGTGTCTTTTTTTTCACAAGAAACTTTAAAAATATGATTAGCAATAATAAATTTCATTGAACAAAATGATTTTTTCGTTTAGCCTACGGAAACGCCCATGCAGAATTCCAAAATCATTTATAGAATGCATTATAATGAAAAATGAATTCCTTTATTTCCTTTATACTAAGAATTATCCATAGGAGTTAACTGCTATTGATAATTAAATACAGGTTTTACATAGTTTTTATTAATTTTTACCGTTTATGACTTAATTTAATCTATTTTTTTTTTCAATATTCACCGGATTAGATGACATGACAGGTAATTTGGCCAAAACGCACATTTTACACTTTTGCACCCTACAAATCCAATATCACATTTGGGGCCTTTCCAATTTTTTCCTAGGTAGTATATTTAGTATACTTTAATGTTTTTCTTACAATTTTGTCCCAAAGCATTTACAGAAGAAGAAAGAAAATATTCCGCTTAAGGTGGCCGAATTACCACAAGTTACCATATATATATGTTTTAGTTATAATGAAATTTTCATATTTTATTCGAATATAGCTATCCTCATAAATGGTTAGCATTTAAACCGATCTGCAAATAAAGAAAAACGATAAAAAGAAATCGAAAAAAATTAAAATATTTTCAGTTATCTAAAAGCTTTTTTTTTTAAAACGATACAGTTCCAGTCTTTATATGAATCGAGAAAACGACTCGCAGATTCAGCAGAAATGCAAGAATATCGATTTGGGTTCACCTCGCCTAATCTTTTCTCCGATTTTATACACACCTATACCGGCTGGCTGGCATCGCTTCGGCGCTGACCGAGACATTGAACTTGTACACGGACGAGATTCGCGGCGAATGAGTCACTCTGTATATGAAACCGGCTTCACGGGCGACGAGGTGAGGGTGGGCACAATGGTGGCAGCTTGCCACCCTCGAGTCCGGATGAAATCAATAATGGTCCGCGTTACTGTGACGCCGCAGTTGTTTCTCGTACTGGCGCGTGCCACATTTTTCCTTCGCTTTTCACCCGTAATTATTTCAGAGTAATTACAATTTAAACTTTTTAATAAATGTTAAATTACAAATCGTGTCTAAGTGTTCAAAAACATTTGATTTTTCTACATAATTATCAACAATTATGATTCGAGGCAATATTAAAATAAACAATATCCGTGATCTGGAATAACGTTAAGATATGATATTTTGATTGCACTAAAACTAAATCAAATATCAAGGCAGAATAAATAAAATAAACTGTTGGATGTCGATATTGAATTACAATGAAACCACTAAACCGTGGCAGCCTTTTAAGACTATTAAGAAACCGAACAAGCTATCATCTTCGCTTTGGCCAGACTGGCTAATTTAATTATTCAAGTTCAAGTAACCAAGGGTCGATGTCTGGTATTCAATTACGGTCTATCTTGTTTATCTGAGTCAAACATTAACGCGCTGTTGCAACTCTTTTTTTGTGAATGGTAAATCAAACTATGTAAGCGTTTGTCACGAATTCGTTTAACCGTAGACCATTTAACCTTTGCTTGAGCAAATTTCATAACTTTTGTCTACTTATAGCACTTGTTAATTTTTTAAACTAAAAAAATTAATTTGAGGAAGAATTTCTCGTAATAAGATTTCAAATTAAATACATGTTTTAGATAAAACATTTCATTCTGATAGAAAGATATATTACATAATAAGAGGTTGAGCAGGTACTGATGTTAAGAGAATTCCTTGTAAAATTATTGTAATCGGCTCTTTAGCAAATTTTGACAACTGTTCAAATATGGGCAACTTGTACGTACAAAATTATAATTCTTGACATTCCGCGTTCGCGGTAACGTACGAATATACTATAGAGTGAGCTGTGAGTTCGATTCTAGTTCTCCACCCATTTAGTCAACCTGTCGTGATGAAAGGATTTAAATTAGGATACGCAGTTAGATTTCCCAGGCTCTTCGTGAAGTTTTTAGAATTTTTCATTTGTCACAATGGATAACTTGGCAAACATTATTAAGTACTAATTAGGGATAACTGATATTACAGCAATTTCTCTAAGAATTTTACCAGAATAAATACTCAAATTAGATAACATTCAACTAAATTTTCGGTATAATCGATGTATTGGAAAGTTTTACCTTTTGTAATTTAACCTTTTAATTAAGATGGCTCCAACGAATTAACTGAAAGTACGAATTTGAAGTTTTTTATTGGTATTTTTTTCAAGTAGGGTCACCCGGTGAATTACAGAGAAAACAATGTTTGTTAATTCAGTTTTTAAGTTTCTTAGGAAGAGAAAAGCATTTTCCCTCACTTTATGAAAATGGATAATTTTTTCATTTGAACCACCTAGAGAGTAATATAGCATTTCAGTTAAAAACTCTTATTCTGTAATGAAAATATCAAGTCACTAGCCAAATTTAAATTTCATTTCATAAAAACCGAAAATCATGCTTATTACACGCCTATATAATATATATACCGCATGCATTGTGGTTATTTTTATATAACATACCATATAATAGGTTCATATTTATGGTGCATGATATTGCATTACTATATAAATAAAAATTGACTGGTCATTTGATAAAAAAAAATATTAGTCCCCAAGGGTTCTCTCACAGATACGGCCCAGCACGCCGGAGTCACCTTAAATGATATAAGCGAAAGTCATGAAGTAATTGACAACATATAAAGTTCCAATTGCGTACGGTGACATACCTAGAATGCGCATATTTCAAAGAATATGGTAGTAACATGGCAGATGAAGTGCGCGATGTGACATATGGGAGCTAGGCTCGATCTGAACAGCGAGCTCGTGTCTCTTTACCAGGCCGTTTTTTGGCTACTAACGAAACAACACGTATATGTGTAGTATTTTGTACGTATATAATGTAGTAGTAGAAGGAAGGAACGAGACAATGTCACGAAATGAATACCCTTTCACCGACGGAGATCAAATTCGCGTAAAAGGCGTGGATGCATACTTCGGACCATATGGGTGTGACTCCCCAGGCAGCTGGAATACAATATATAACTCCTTGGCTGGTTGGCATTTCGATTTTGTGATTAGGGCTATGGGATTTGTAAGTTTTCACTGATGTAAACAGACAGAAAATGTAGACGTATGTATTATTGAATTTTGCAACGTTGGAGCACAACGAAATAAAAAAAAAAATTGATTTTACTTTAAAATTCTATTAATTTAATTTTTCGTGAAGATTTAGTATTTTACTGTATAAAATAACTTTATGACATAGGTTTAGATGAAATTTGTTATTGTCTAATAACGTTATTATAAACCATAAAAATTTATTTCGTTGCATTCCAACGTTGCAAACTTCAGACCCATTAGGTATGTAAAATTTCTAACGTTAACCGTGAACGAAATATCGACTTACAGTTTCGAATTTTAGTGAAAACTTGTCAGAATTGTTTTAAGGGCGACTATAAAAGTGCTCACTAATAGTGAGATAATAATTATTCTGTACATAATATGAAATATATAAAAGTCTAAAAATACAAAATACAGCAATCAATGAAATCCAAAATGAATGAAATCTTTTACTTTTTATTTTGAAATCAACACATAATCTATAAAATATTTTAATAAAAAAATCTTCAAGAACCTAAGCTTAACTTCATACCGTTCATACAAGATGAAGGTTGATAGACAGTTTAATCATTTTAAGTAAATGGCATGAGTTATATAATAGCGCATGACTTAAAAACCTCTTCAATTAGTAAAACATGAATTACAGTGGCTGAATAGCATCGAACATATGTTATGCAGTTTCGATAAAATGTTATTTCATTGATAGAATACAAATTTAAATAAAAATAAAAAAGTGAATCTTTTAGATTTTTATAAGCAAATCATTAAATAAATGTAAGTTTACTTCATTACTAGCAAAATATCACAATTTACAATATAATATTAGGATGATCAACTTCTATTTGAATTTGATTATAGGGCTACCATCTGAATAATAGTCTTAAATGACGTGAAGTCCTTTCTCTATTAGAAAAGAAATTTTCTAATCACCTGTAAGTACTGATCGGTGCATAATTAAAGTGTCAAGGAAAAAATGTTATCTGTTCACTTTGATAAATGAACTGCGCCTATAAGAATCATGGTAAACCAATAACACGGATCCATATTAATATGTAAAACTTATATAAGTTTTAAACTGATTTCTAAGACTCGGCACATCAAAATAATAAGAGAACTTCTAAATGATTGATTGTGTTTGGGACAGTCTGTTTTATAAATCATGAACATGATATCAAAGTTTTACGACCACGTAAATGACCAATCTGTTGGTTTGACTTTCTAAATAACTAAAAGCTCTGACAATGGCGATACACTGTAATTAAAAAACCAAATTATGTTCTATTTTAAAGTAATATTTATTTAGTATCAAATTGACAAAGGTCTATTTATGCCCATTTTTTTAATGAAAGTATTTATATTTTCTTTATTAATAATTAATATACTACATGCAATTTTAGGAAGTTAATTTTTCATAAATTAGCATTATGTATCAGGAATTTTGATAAACTCTCAAAGCTTTCAAACAACATAATTTAGTTGAAATAAGTATACTAATTTGTCTAACTATTCACAAAAAATATTCATAAAATATATTTACTTTTGTCTTTTACTCAATTAAACATTTGGTAAAGTGTTTAGTTAAAATTGTCATTTTCTCTATCCCAGCATTATTCGTATTACTTTCCCATCGTAACATAACGAACTCTACGAGTTTTACACCTCGCTTCATCCTTAAGGACTACCTTTTGCAAAAAACCTTTTTATCTGTAATCCAAACTTTTCTAGCCACCTATACGGAACCCTGTACACGTATAATAACGTAGTTAGGTTTTAAAAATAAAAGCTTTCATTGGCTTAAATTAGAAAAGAAGGAGTCTCCATGATAGTATTGAAGAAATTCATAATTTGAGGTTACATCATCAAATCGAAATTATATTAGAAATTATTAACAATGGCAATGGGATTTGAAGAGTAGTTATGCAATCAATTTATTATTCTGTGCTCCTTTCCTAACTGACAAACTTGTACTTAATAGTATATAATTAATAGTAGGCTGAATAATTTATACTTAAAAATGCAACAGATTTTCTTCTAGGATTACTTCAGTTCTCGATGTGTACTGTATTTAAATATCTTCCAAATATTGTTTAAAATATAAAATTAGAAAGCAGAAAAAAGTTTTTATTATATAATTTTTTAACCAAAATAAAAATATAGTATCTTAGTTACTATACTTTTGGATATCAAACTTATGCCCCTTATCTTTAAATTCTAAATTTTTTTGTATCCATAACCTACTAAACTTGTACTTATATCTTAATTTATATTCTATTGATAATAAATATATTGCTACCGTCTTCGAAAGTGCTATCATTGATGTAATAGTATCATTAGTAACCATAATATTTTTCCTCAAATACAAAAAAAAAGAAAGCATCGAAACCACAGGCGAGTTTCAAAAGGCCAAGAACTTACATAAGAGAAAGATGAATTCTTTAAATGCCATTATCGATTATACAGGTGATTTAACGAGAGAAATTTCACTTCGGATACACGCCACGGACGCGTGTGCAGCCTCTCTCGCACGGTCAAGCGGAAAACTACAGAGGACGGCGAGAGAACGCTCCACGACGGCGATTATAAGACCCATGTCTGGGGGCCTCAGTCCGGGCGCCAAAACCGGAATCGCCATCAATCAGTCTTTCTCTCCGGCTCCCAGAGGACAGCCACAACGAAGAATGCAACGCGCGCATTCACGAGGAAGCGAAATCCTCCCGCGCTTATACCTATGAGCTCTCTCTCTCTCTCTCTCTCTCTCTCTCTCTCTCTCTCTCTCTCTCTCTCTCTCTCTCTCAACTCTCGCTGTAGCATCCACGAATCTTCTCCGCGTATATAATTAATTCCGTCGCCGCGTGCACTTTCCTCTCTCGTTGCAGCGATTTACGTAAAGCGACACCTCTTAATCTGGCTTCCGCGCGAGTGTAATCTCTCGTAATCCTCGCCTTTACGACTGGAAAATCTCTCGCGCTGGCTCTGTTTTCTCGTTTGCACAGCGAGCTTCCTGAACAACGCCGGCGATGGCACGACGTCCAGTCGAGGACCGCGTGATAGCAGTGGTTTCTGATGTCTCTCTCTCTCTCTCTCTCTCTCTCTCTCTCTCTCTCTCTCTCTCTCTCTCTCTCTCTCTCTCTCTCTCTCTCTCTCTCTCTCTCTCTCTCTTCCGATGTGCGCACCGCCTGAGGCACTTTCGATTTCTCGTTGCATGACCGGCACAAGTTCGATGACTTGTTTATACTTTATTTTGAGCACTTCGTGATGAAAGATACTTCGAAACGTCGTGATCTAGAATGAAACTTTGAATTAAAATATTTTTTTACATCCTGGGTTGACCCTCACCATCGTTGTTTAACATAATTATTGTAAATAATTTACATTTTTCCTCAATTTCTTGTATCATGTGTAAAATGGTTGAAAAAAAGCTAATAAAAAAGAAAATGATAAATTATCATTTCATGGTAAAGGACACCTAGGACAAACTATTCTATCAAGATCTATTCCAAAAGTTCATTTCAAATGACGGCAAATCTTTCAAATAAATTGTTCGCAACTTCGCAACAGTAAATATATATTTTGGTTTGATAATTTATTTTGACAAACGCAAAATATATTTTCTTGAATTTTATATATATAAATAAGAATGACTTTATAAGTTGCATAGTAAATTTCATTTTTATTTTTTTTTTCACGTAATTTAATGGCCATTTTAATTAGACCATGCTGTCATTGTTTATTTATGTTTTGAAATTCTACCCAATTGAAAGCATTTTTTCTTCTGAATTTGCACACAATTTATTGGGTTCTGGAATAAAATTAAAAATTATTAACGTAGGTTTAATTAGTAAATACTTTTTCTTGTCGTTACATGGTTACAGTTTCTCAATTTAAATACTTTCGGAATGAAATTGCTTTCGTTACCTCTTGTACTTTCTCCGATAATGGTGACGAAATATCGTTCTCACCTTTTCGTCTTTCATTAAAACTTATTGAACTGTCCTTTCGATGTGTGCAAAAATTAATAGCACCATTTTTTTGTGGGGATGGGGATTTCCAAGCCGTATCGCAATTCATGCCGCATTATCAATAATAGTAACATAATGCGCTTGTTTTAGTAGAAAATACTAAAAGAAAAACACCCATATAAAATGATGTTTAAAATTCTTTTTAATCAATTTGTGAAACAATAAACATAACTTTTACTTTTTGTTAAAGTACATTTATTTCTTTTTATTAACTTCTCGCATAACCGTGTCATATTTTTATTTCACTTTCACCAATAATTTTGGTATAGTATTTCTTTATTTCAATGACAATCTGAATTTTTAATGCAAAAATTTTTCTTACAAAATGTACACCTGCATGTATCTCATAAACCGCTTTCACAGAATTGCTTAAAAAGAACCAATAAACTTAAAAAAAGAATAATTCTTTATTGAAATAATATAAACAATATAATTATGTTAGCAATTAAGGTAAAATCTAATGTGATAATTGTCTAATAGAGAACATGTTTCAATTATGTATAATTATTGGTCAATTTTATTTTTAATTTATCAAATTATCATATGTTTTGTAAAAAAACAACTATTTTTTTTTAAATTAAAAGCATGACTAAAACTATACGGATATCGCATTTAATTTATTGAATGTCAGATTTTCAGTATATTTATGGACTATAGTCAAAATGAACGCGTCTCCGAATACGTTTTAGGGCTTATGAAACTTTAGGAGTCCTGCGTTCTCATTGTATAAGATTAAGGGTGTGGTCGCCAGACCCTGTTCAACACCTGAAGAGTTCATCGCAAGACTCTCCAAACCAGACCCCAAGGCCAAGTGATCACATTTAGAAGATATGGACACGCCAGATGAGTCCGTGCATACGCTTGACCATTTGTAAAAGAAATTACGGCTACTGTTATTCTTGCTACATGTATCCACTCTTTAAAAAATGATAGCCGAATGTTGCGAAGCATTTAAAGATTGATTTTGATGGGTCTGTAAGGAATAAGCGTGCAGATCCACTGCTTCCGCTACATTTGAATTTTTAATTGAATTTTTATTCTTGACTATTTAAAACTAAATAAGTAAATCAAAATACAATGAAAAGATTAATTTTTTATTTTGAAAAATTATCTAATTATCCTATCAGTCAAACTAATTAAAATGAAATCACAATGAAAAATTATATTCATAACCTCAAAAAAAAATAAAAATATGCGCGCAGCACGTTTGGATTTTACTATAGTGATTTAAAAAATATATTTGGAAATTATTTATTTAATGCGAATATTAAACTATACATTTAGTGCACAATAGTGATCAAACTATGTATATTGTAACATAGGGAAAATGTTACATGTTTTAAGAAATAACCAAAACATTTACACCGTAATTTACCAGATGATAAATAATTACTACCTAATGACCATAATTTATTGATATTGTTAAATATGAGAAAAGTTTTTACTATTTAAATATACGTCTTAGCTCCATGTTTTAAAATAAATCACATGTAATATACACTGAGAAAAGGATATAGTTATATTTAAGGAGGTTGTACCGGTCATAGAATTAAGGACGTTCTCCGAGAAAACGATTTTTTTGTGATTTTCCTGATACTTGCAGAGAACGTTTGATTGTGTGTCCTTAGTACATACTTCAGAGCCCCACCTCCATAGCGGTATTCAAAATAGAAATATTTGACTTCAAAGTTTCAGCGTTAACACGGGATCCCTAGCTCAGCTCGTTGAAAAAATGCATTTTAATTTACTGTAAAAAAAGTTTTCTTTGTAGTTTTTTTCAACCGTAAGGCATAAAACTAGAAATCAAGAGGAATAATATGGTATAATTTTCAATATGGCGAGCGATATTAATTTCAGTCATAGCATACATAAAGAAAAACTCTATTATTTGTATATCTATATATAGTCACATCGTGCGAGTGCTATTTATTTAAATATCATATTGATACGTTTTATCTTACACCGACATTTTTTTTATTTTTGGAGTAGTGTATAGAGTTTCATGAAGGGTTTCCAACATAAATAATATTTTTAAATCACAATTTTTGCGGTATTGATGAATTTGATTCGGAGAACGTCCTTAACATTAAGATATATGTGAAATTTCGTATACACGTTTGTAGATATCTCAAAAACACTCATATAAATTTTCAGAAGGCTACAGAGGCTAGAAATTAAGATTTAATATTTTCGTTTTTGGTTGATTAACATGGTTCTTATGGGAAGTCGCGAATTGTTGGTACTCACTTGTGCATTAAAAAGTATTTAATATTAAGATTTTATTCATATTCTTTTAGTAGATAATGTTGAATACAAAAAACTTACAATTAACCTCAAAAAATGAGTCAAATTTGAGGCTGTGTAGAACTCTTAATTGACAGTAGGGCTAAATAAAATTCTACAATTTAATGAATAATCGGTATTTGGTTTAAGTTCATCTACGCAGTTTCTTTGATGCAATACATCTCGGGAATGTATCATAAATAAAAAGTGCACTCATTTTGACTAGGGTAAGTGTACCAGTTACTGTGCCCTCACCAGTTATTGGATTTTTGCACGCATTCAAATGTCCAGTAACTGAAACTTGTCGTCTGCTTAGGGGGCACAGTAACTGGTACACCTACCCTAGTGACGTACCGGTACAACCTTCATAAAATATATTGTAACTGTTAACGTACGTATTGTTGATTATGAGCAATCATACGTACGTTAACAATTAAGCTAATCCGTTACGTACAATAAGACGTGTATA
>JAPYZP010001396.1:0-16794 GCA_030522985.1 Torymus sinensis | reverse complement strand
TTCCTTTTTGTTATTATAAATCCTTGAAGAATATGTATATTATTTTAAAATATTTCCTTTTTTATTTATTGTTTATTAACGTTTTTCCTTAGGTGTGCCGTCTTGCCCGGGCTTCCCCTACTTGCTCAAGGCTTCGAAAAGTGTGATGAGCAAAATCTTAGCAAACAACTCTGAGATCGCATGCATCTCTTGCTGTTGCTACTCTCCTATTCTCGCAGTCCCGCAGACTTTTAACCCGTTTCCAACCTACACTATACGCTCCTTACACAATACCAAACACGATAGAAAACAAAGGGAGGTGCATAAGTGCAGGTGAAAATGCTATCCAAATGTGCATAAGACAAATTCATATAGGAAAAGTCGATGCACATATTTTCCAAACAAACTGGATCAGGCTCACAGCCAGAGAAAGAGGTACCGTTGTGGTGAAAATTTGAGGCCCTTTGTCTTTATACATATATAGGTATGCTTCGGGCTGCGGCTCGTGCAGCTCAGATGCTTTTGGGGCCTGGCCTCTCCCCTCCCCTGCCCGTCTGCATTTCCTTCATTCTCCCCTTCTCGCTCTTCCCCTCGCGCAAATTACGTTTCTATATTTGGCCGTCCCTTTGCCCTTGAATACCTGCGAAGGATACTCTTTGCATTTTCGGCTGATTTATGACCCTCTCATAAAGCCATAATCGTCGTTGGTATAAATATCGTTTCTGCACATTGTCCTGCCTCTGACTTCCTACATTACACGCTAATTATTACCTTATTTATATTTCGATCTTTATTTTTAGACGGTAATTAACTTCCATTTAAATTGCTGCTTCAATTATTCAACTTAAGTTATCAACAGGCATCTTTAACTTAAAATATCTGTGGCAATGAAAGATTATCTCTAATGAAAACAGAGCTCCAACTTTAGGATGCAGTCTTGAAAAATGCACAGTGATTGTTTTCTCAAGACGTCAAATCATGTATATGCGCATGCGTTTTATTCCGCGAATAGCATTTCATGCCACGAAAGCTTATATGCACTTATATCTGGATGATGTGAAAAACAAGCGAGAGAATGGCAAATGCGGTTACATCAACTATACATATATATATATATGTATATTGAAAAGTTGTAACTTCCTTAAACTGCTCGCATTCGCGGAGAGTTATTAGTCACGCCGGAATAGACGATTCAAGCATAAAATTAATATGTGCACAGTTTCTGTTGCTGCACCTTAAAGATCCAATAACAGACACACAAGTCTTAATATATTTTTTTGACCAACTTATGGTGGGAAGAGCATATTGTTTCGGGAGAATCGCAGCATATGCTAAAAATAATTCCGACACATACTAAAAAATAGTATAATATTTTTAATTTTGTTCACTCTAATCTTTTATGTGCATAACTTGCAAGTAAAGTAACTAATTCAAATGCATTTTTGAAAACAAGTACAGGATGTCTATTAGGATGTTAACATTCAAATTAGCTTTATCTCTTGGCTTATCTCCAAAACATTCCAATGAATTGTTTGTCTAATTAAATCCAAAATATTCACCTGATTTACCTCATTAAATACTCGATACTTCAATATCCCAAAACATCCGAGTAAAATGAATCTATTATCTTTGACAAAAAAAATTAATTACTAAACTTTCCGTTCAAAATATTCCTATCATTCAAATTAATTAAAATAGAAAGATTCTGCGTACGTTTCAACGTTATTATAGCTAGCAGAAAAACACATTCTTAGAAAAGTATTTGTGACACAGTTTTGTTGAATTTATTCGACATAAATAAAAGTATTATATAGCTATACATTTAAGATAAACAATGTTACTATAGTGACGTGCAAGAAAAGGCAGACAATATGTCTGCTGCCGTAAGAAAGTTGGCAAAATTTCCAAAGCTTTTCTTAGCAACGTCTTGAATGCTTTTCATCACGTCTACTGTGAATGTATACACATAAAAACGACCTAAATTGAATTTTCTTCCGAAAAAAAAAAATAAATACTTGAATGAAGTATTTGCCCAATGTTTTTATCCTATATCTTCTATATGTAAATTATAGGACTTTTCAAAATAATACTAGTTTTAAGAACGCCGAGTGTGTGAAAAGTTCGACATTGAGATTACCTGTCGGCGTTCAGGCCCAAAATCGAAAAGACAAGAAGCGTCTCTTGAAACTGAGAACCGCTGGGGCTCGAGCACTTGCGTCGCGACTGGATACACACCTATACACGCACGCATGCATTTGAAAAAGAATCTGCGTTGGGCCGTGTGTGCGCTTCTCTCCTTCTATTTTCCGTGTCCTTCAGCGAAGTAGCTTCAAACTCGCAGAGCGAGGGACGACGCAGAGGAAGAGCGCCGACTTTAGATGGGAATGGGGAGAAGCGAGGGGAGAAGCATACGCGCGCACGTGTACGTGGAAGATTAAAAAAAACATTTTTCTTGTATATGCCAAATTATTAATTGGCTCGACTCGCGAAACGAGCTTGAAAATGGCCGAAAGGTGTTTTGTATTTTTATCTGATGCCGTAAATTATTCTACATATGTATAGGTACTTTCATAACGATCCAGAATTTTCTTTTTACTAAAATACTCGGAGCATGAGAAAAATGAGCAAACCTGGTGACATAAAAGCGGGTCCTACTACAATCGCGTTACCCCTGGAAGATAAGCAAATAAAATAACTTCTCAGAATGAAATTTTCGTGCGTTTATTTTGGCGCTCGTTAATCCGCTTAAATATTTATTTTTCCTTTAATAAGCATATAAGCCATTGTTTCAAACGAAAATACGTTGCGAGCAATATTTGTGTTAGCCAAGCGCCAGCGGAAGACACGATAGACAATGCACTGTACTCGCCGGCTTGGTGATTTAAAGGCTGCAGTTAAAATAAAATACCGAACAAAATTGAAAACGAGTTGTCAGTGTAAAAATACAATGTCAATAGTTGTGAGTCACTTTCAATCCTTTTATATGCACATCCGTATTGCATCAGCGATGAAAATCTGACGAAACAAGTAGCACTCGTTTGATAGTAGCCGTAGTTTTCCCTCTAATGTTGTTTTTGCCCTATGCGCGCGTCTTACATAAAAGCCGCATCACGGCACAGTGTCGACATCCGACAGACAAATAAGATAGAATGCATCGTAAAGCTCGCGAAAGATTAACGAGCCCGGAAAGCACTACAGGCCACTGCTACTACATTTTATCCCATGGCGTGATCAGAAGCGAGCTGCGCGGCCCGTTTATTTCCGTCCGAATCTTTGGCAAATCAAAGCGAAACGCGCGAGGGAAATCTTCTGCGTCGCAGAGAGCGCGCCCGTACTTTAATCCCGCCAGATATATGCGTATACCTACGCAGGAGAAAGAGAGAAAGAGAGAGGAAGCGCGCTGGTATTGTTTTCGGAAGCGGCAGACCCTACATACACGCATGCGCACGCAGACGAAAACATCACGCGACATAATTCCGCACGCTTTTCACCTTGCCGAGGCTCACACGAGGGGGAACGCGCGTCCATTCCCCACATGCACGCTCACTATATACTCGACTCTCATTACATCTGCCGCGGCTGTGTTTTTTCGCCTCCGCAAGTATTCCTTTTTTACGCTGGAATGCGCGCGGCGCTAGTGTTTCTTTAAGAGCTGAAAAATAAGCGAGATATTAACCATCTGGACGTTACTTTCCTCGTTTGTTTTTCTAGTCTATGGATACGACTTCTTTTTTCGAAAACAAAAAGAGATAGGTACCTATCTATACGCGCCCTGTCAAAATAAACGATCGGTATGTCGATGGCTGGCGATTAAAAGGCAGGAAAAGCAGCGTTTTAAAGAGAGCCTTTACTGCTTTTACACACTAACTTTGTTTTAACATTTCTAATTATACATCATATACCGCTGTTCTGCGTTTTGTAACCATTTGATTACTTACATTGTGGAGAAATTTCGCATAACCGCCTAATAGCCATTCTGAATGGTAATAACATTTTAATGAGATTGTACACCTTTCACGCAAATTATGCGACAATTCGCATATCCAAACAAAAGTGGCATATATGCTGGCAGAATTTAAGCTATTAAAAAGAAAATAAATTTCACGAAAATGACATCAGCTGTTCAGAAATCGAAAAAAGTGTGGGAAAAAAGAAAATGCGCTGTAAAAGAGGGCGAAAAGGGTGTTGGCTCTGGTTTGTCACTGCATCGGTTTTCTGGTAGTACACTCGGAAATCGATTTAAATTTTCATAAAAATTCGTGTACATACTCCTTGTTATATATTTTATCGATTTTTGAAACCCCCAGTATAGGGAGCGGTACTAATTATTGCGATAGTTAATGCCAAAGTTTACCACTTTAACATGGGAAGCATAGACTGAGTATGCATTTAAGACTCATTCTAATTAATTGCAAAGCCAATTTTCTTTAAAATTTTCTTAAAAAGCAATAATGTAGAATATTTTGTAATATGGCAAGCGGTACTATTTTCCGAGAAATACCTATTTTAAGAAAAAGTCCCATTTTATTTGTACATCTATATATAGTTGAGTATTGGCACCTTACTTTTTATGTCGTCTTTTTTTATTAATTTTACAATCTTAGTATACAGAGATAAATGAAGAGTTTCTACCAGAAATAATATAGCACAATTTCTGCGATATTGTGATTTTTATGACGTCATGAAGCAGTGAACTACCTTAATTAAGCCAGACATCAAAATATAGTTTCAATTTTAATATTCTGCTCCCTTCCTCAAAAGGTATAGGTACTACCGCCATTAACATAATTTATAAGCTCAAATATTTCGACAATTGCACAAGCCATATTCGATACTTATTATGAGTAAATATTACATTACACTAAAACTAATATTTCAAGTTTGAACTTGCCTCGCAAGATCACGTGATTTGTAATGACCTCTACCGGGACTTGGATATGCGAATAGCTCAATTAAAATGACTCATAAAAATTAAACTATGTCATTGGGCAGTTATGCGTTATTTACTAGTTTTCGAAATGAAAAGTTCATTTTCAAATGGTACTTGTATAGCCATATACAAATGATTCATTGTTATCAATGTTATATAAAATATTATCTAACTTCATTTTTGTATAGGTATATCACGCAGGAGACTGATATGCAGATCTATTTTAATGTGCGGAATATAAAAGATTAATTAGAAGATAAAAGTTGAAATTACTAACAAACAAATATTAAGGCTGATTAAGCGAGATACTCATTCGAGCAGACAATATTATCTCCTTAACCCGTATAATCATGAAAATGTATCAGGCGAATGAAAATGTATAAGTGCTCTTTTTAATTAGCGCACTTGACGCGCTTAATTCCAAATGCGCAAAAAGCCATTTGAACATTCGTCTCTGTCGCGTCAGCTCGAAACTCGCCACACATGTATAGGCCTAAAACGCTTTTTACGACGTCGCACAACAGCCATGGCTACTTTTTGCGCGTACGTGTTATTTACAGAAAACCTTTTTTATCACGACAGAAAGAAGGAGAGGGGGCGGGGGGGGGAGAGCTTAGAGAGCACAAGTTCGTCTCGTGTATTTGCTTGCCGTCCGTCTCGCTCACGTAACTTCATTTGCCACTTATCTCACAGATATGCTCACGCGCACATTCATCCTCGCTGTCTCTCATTTACCCCCACTCTATCAAGCGCCGCGAGTTTGCGTCGAAAACAACGACTATACGTTGGGACTAGCCGGTAATGTACTTATCCGTTATGCATTGATTATACAATGTTTAAGTGAAAAACGATGCCTGGAGAATGATTATACTCCGGCTGCGATAAATAAAAATTATTAACTAGAATATGGGTCATTAGTAATGTTATATATATGGGGAAATCTCTGGTACTTTTACCCTGTTACCGATAAGTGGATCTTTTTAGACAGTTTTTTACATGTTCAGAATTTAGCATGCGCGGCACACCAATATGGATTACAGGACTGGTTTTCTAGGTTGAAAAAATCAAGATTTTCCTCACCCTGTCTCGTTTATGTGCTTTGCACAATAAACTAATAGCAGCATGAAATTACTTTAAAAAAAAGGTTACAATAAACGTTAAAAGTTTCAGACATTTCCCCATATAAGTACTGAGTTCAGGTAATTTAAATCGAGCCAAAAACGAAAAATCACAATTTATTATACGTATTGACGTGAGTGTGTTCAAATGTTCATAAAGTCACGTTAAGGTGGCATCATATAAAGATATGAAAATTTGTTATCATGATTTGTTTACACATTCCAATCTGAAAACTGATAGTTAGCAAATTTCCAATGTTGCAAAATTAGATTTTGTTAACCAAAATAACAATTCAATAAGAATTACTAATCTTTTTGGTTTTTCGTTTAATTTTAATTTGGAAGGTTTCATTTTATTCCTTGTTTAATTTCAGGGGGAGGTACAGATACAAAAATTCGAAAATTTTCAAAACTTGCAAAGTTATATATTCAATTGTTTGTAGATTTGTCCATGAATTTTATAAACAATTAGATATAACTGTGCAGGTTTTAAAAATTTTCGAATTTGTATATCGGTACGTCCCTCTGAAATTAAACAAGAAATAAAATCAGCCTTTTCCAATTAAAATTGAACGACAAAATCTACTTTTACAACATTGGAAATTTGCCAACAAAATTTTTGTTGGCTATGTTCAGACACCTTTGTTCTATTATATCAGTTTACAGACTGGATCGAGTAAAGCAATAATTATAAAAAATTGTCATAACTTTAGGTGAACTAGACCGCTGATGCCACCTTCAAAGCTGGCACAAGCTTGTTGACGTGTTTTTACCATATAAAAAGCTCAAATTTGACATCGGGATGACAACTTTAAGCTCGATATTATCCCGAGCCTTGCTATATTTAGCCTTAGATCTAGTCATTATTGTTGGCCATCCAAGTTAATACTCAGCTCAAGTATAAAAGACAGAAGGGCGCGGCAGGGAGCAAAACAACAAGACTTGGGTCGAAAAGGAGGAAAAGAAAAAGACAAAGAGCAAAGAGTAGCACGAATATAATTAATAATCTTTTGGCAGTTATGTGTGAGCGTGTACGAATGTACGTCGAGATAAAATGCGACTATAAAGGAGGGCGTGTGTTGTCACGTAGCTCCCATCCGGGATATAAAGACAGGTTGTATAAGTAGTTGTACATCATTTGAGAGGTCGCAGACGCGGAGTATTGTAGAATGATTCGCAAGTATATATAAGCGACCGGCGAATGGGCACATATATACGTATAGGCAATAACCGGCTTGCGCTCGCGGGCTCGGCGCGATAGAGAGCGACGAGCGACGGGTTTGGTTAGGCGAGCGATCGCGTGACTCTCCGCGCGGTGTGCGTGGCTGATTCGTTCGGCTATAAACACTCTCTGGCGTAAACATCGTCCGACTTCTCCCACCCTCTATCCTCTCGCCGTCTCTCGAAGGCTCGAATCAAGTTTTGAGGGGGAGAGCTTGGCTACCGGTCGCGCCTCCGTCGCCTCTCCTCGCAATGTACCGCGCACACCCATGCGATGGCTCGCAATTCATTGCCCGAAATTCATAATAATAACGTGTAATAATGGGAGAGCAGCTAATCCTATTACCGCCTTTAGCCCGGCACCATTCCAAAGATTACGGGCATTCTTTCTTGGCGTTAAAGCCACTCTATTATAGCGTCTCAGGTGGACTTGCAGTGCGAGTAAACGAGCATTAAGCTCACACAGCCGTGCGTACTTTTTACGACTTTCTGACAGCATAATACCCATAGATTCTTCCTCGTGAACTCCCTTGAACTGAAAGTAATTTATGTGTATTTGGCCCGCTGTTGTTTTTCTCGAGCTCTACGGTTCCTAAAACTTGTTACTTATACGTTGTCACGTGTTTTCAGCACATCGCGCGTCCGGCCGCGCTTTCATCTTTTTTTTCCGGGACCACGTGATAGATAATTTCCAATAATCAAATAATACTAATTTTCTTTCGGAGAGGTCGCGTTATATGGAAAAACTAATTTTCAGAATCTTATAGTGGAATATTCCAAAAATTTGTTAACGATATGTTTGGTTAATATATTATTGGTAAAAAACGAAGCTATTATATTCAAATGATTATTCAGAAGTGAGACTTGAGAATAATTTGAATGAATTAATTAACGAGTGGCACATTCGAGTTTGATGAATTAGCATGTGCGGAATAAAATAAGCCGGTATGGAAAAGAGCACTCGAAGCAAAACTAGTATATATAGGCGTCGTATTTGGAAAGGAAGAGAGGTATATATATTCTAAAAGCACACGTCGAATGTGCCGAACGGTCGAAAAGAAACGGGCAAAAATATAGCGACGAACGTCGCACTCGCTCAGGCACGTTCTGCCGGCTGAATTACGAGCTTATTTACCGCGCGACTCTCCGACTGCCCGTAATGGCCGCGCGTTAACTCGCCTTCGGAGCTCATTTAGCTAAGCGCTCTCGGCAAAGACGCTATTAGAAGCGCGGCGTAGCTGCACCTCGGACTCTCCGATCTTTCACAAATAAAGACGAAAAATATACGATTTCAGCGCGTACTTGGCCTGTCCATTGATACAATATCCTCCGGTAATTGGCTTTAGCTTTCGTCGTACGATTTTGCGCATTAAAAATAAGTTTTTTACCTTCATATGCTCGAGCGTTATGTCATTCATTTAAAGCTTTTTAACGCGACCTTCCTCAATATGCACAGCAGGAGATTCAATTTATAGCTCCTACTTCAAATGTTATTCATCAATTGCTAACTTGTGTGTCTTACTTGGTTCATCAAAATACTAAGCAATACATCCGATTTTCAATAAAAAGTTGAAATTTTGCAAAAGGACGTCGGATTTTATTGGATTTAAACATACATATATACCTCTTGATAAATTGCAATAGTTTAAGAGCATCGGCGTTTGGCTGATGAAAATTTTTATTGCAATGTATAGGAAAAGAAAACAATACTGTCGTAAAGAAGGTAATGTTCGGAAACTGAAACGACTTATCCATAAAAGTCTCGGCTGCAAGAAAATTTACGAGGAGACAAATAATTAAATATTTATAGAATAGCTTCGCCGATATATGACTATAGACAAAGGCAGTCCAGCCGGCTTAGCCTCCGCCTCAAGCTCATACCTCGTAGAGTTATAAAACAGTATGCATTGCAGCTGCGCCGTCTCCTTTCGTAGAGAAAGAGAGCTTGCGCATCAGACACCTTGCGCCTGAAAAAAGGTCGATTTCGTGCCAATGGGAAAGGAACTGGTTCTCTTCCCGATTCAAAGGCTCGTTCACTCACAAGTCCTGTCTGCAATACGTGCGCGCTACAGGATGCATGAGGCGGTCTAATCGCGCGGGAAGATCTAACCGCAGCGAAGCCGTACATATACGCTGCGAAATATTGCTCGAATCTACTTCTTCATTTTTCACCGCTCAAGTTCCTTTTCCTTCTTCTAGAGAATGAAACATTAGACCGGGGATTCGGTTCAACGAGAGCACAGCACTTCTCGGTAATAAGAATTGTTTGTATTGTTGCGTATAAAAAATAATGTCCAAGTATTTGTCCACTGTGAAATCTACATAATTCTAAGTGTCACCTTGACTGCTACTATATTGACCGCAAAAGACTATTAATATTCAAATGAACGTGTACGTCGTCGTAAGAAACAATGTATCAACAAAGTTGTAAATTCAAATCACTTGGAAATACAGTCTAATTGTGTTGAGTGGAATCTTTTTCGCTTATATCTCACCCACTTGCGATAAGACGAATGAAAATATCATTTGAAGAAATCCCTAAAAGAAAATAATAATACAACTAAAGTACAATTTGACGTGATAGCAAGTTAAGTAATGAAATTTCAGAGTTAGTCATGCGCTAAGATACGCAAACTCGTAAAATAAGCGGCCTTCGAAATCTACGAGGTGAGGTGATTCATGCGAAAATACATTAAAACGAATCAGCATAACAATAGTTGCGCTAAATAAATTAACGTTTTAAGCTATAGTTCCCAATTCTCGATGTATCTTTTGAAATTTCAGCAAAATCAATCAAGTTACGTAAGTTACGTAGTATATCAAAAATGGATCAACGATTGATAAAACTTCCATAATCTATATCGTGATTTCCCAGTGCGAAATCCAGGCGGACGTTGACACGTTGGCCAAGCGGCGCGTTTCCTTGCAGATTAGTCAGCGAAAGGTGCGTGAAAGTCGGGCTAACCCCAGCTCGACGCTACTGTTTGCTCACTTCTTTCCCCGCGAAAAAACGCTTTGCGATATATGCGTGCGCGATTGCGCGTCAGTTAGGGGGTATTGAAGAGTTGCGCTCGGGAATGAACGTTGCGTTGCGCGAAAGGAAACTGGGTCTTGGGTTCAACGTATCCATTAAACTTTTCGTAGCCAAGGATGAATTTGAATGATGAAGCGCGTGCAGCCGCTACATGCGCTACGAGTTTCTAACCCACTTAACCGAATTGCGGTTTATTGTCGTTCCTCTCGGTTCTATTATTATTTTCGGCTCTTCGCTCGCTCGCGTAATTGAAGCTGACATTTCGGAAACATGCTGATGTACAGCGGCACGTATTCTCTTTGACCCTAATTGATGAGCCCGAGTTGTGCGGACTTTTTCTAGAATTATTTTTCATTTCTTACTATTTATATGAGTAGTCAGAAAAGAAGATAAGAAGCTTTTATTCGAAAAGCTATAAAGTCTGAGCTATCGAAAACATTGCGACAGTGGGCAAGGTCGCAGCTGACAAATATGCTGGCATCACGTCGTTTCAGTAGAAGGGCTTAAAATTCTAACGAATAAATATAGCCGTGCAGGAAGGCATATGAGCCACTGCCGCCGCTGCTGTGCTGCTCGTCTGCGGCTGTTGCTATACGCAGGGGGAATTTAAAGGGTCGTCGTAATCGCTAGCCTTTCTCGCTCCTTCCTTTTATCGGCTTTTATTGCCTCTTCCTTCTCTCCTTACCTTCCGAGCGTGGCGTGCCTTCTTCGTCTCTCTCTCTCTCTCTCTCTCTCTCCTCCCTCTCTCTCTCTGTTTATCGCTCACTTTCCTTCCCTCGACGATCGCTGTTGCTTGTGGGGGAAAACCGGTTTCGCCACACTGCGCAGGCGTTCGTGCGCGCGTTGTTTTGGAGATCGTTGTTTTGGGCCTCGCGATTCGATCCGCTCCGACTTTTTCATCGAACAACGTCCCGCTCAACTTATACCCAGCGAATTATTTCGAGCGGCTTTTCCTCTCGCCTCGGAAATGCAAAAGAGACGAAAATAGAGCGTTGCGTAAGACTGGCTCAATGGGGGGAAATTGATCGCTTTAAATCGGAAGAAGCCTTAGCGTAAACAATAGGCGGGGAGGCAAATTAAGGGTTTCACGGGGTTTTGTTTGTCGCCGACAGATTACGATCAGTGGGTTTTTTTTTCTTTGTCTCTTGTGGCAGTGGCCTACATTGAAATCCCCATCTTAAAATATGGTATTTTTATTTTTTATTTTTAGACGCAGGTGAAAGAAAGGTGTTGACTTTTGAATGAATCAGACTTTTTCTATTATTTTTTGACCTACATTTCTGCCGAACAAACAACAATTCTTCTTACTTTCATCAATGTACCTTGAAAGGACAATATTTTATTTCAGTTGCAAGACAGAACTACGTTTGCAATCGCATAAAGAGTGAGAAGACTTTGAATAACGATGAAATATTTCCTATTCAAGTGCATTGCAATTTTTTTAGAATTAACAGTTGATAAATCTCTAAGACTATAAATAAATCCTTCGAAAAGATGAAAGTGACTAATAAAGCGTTAAAGTTATACATCGCAACCTTCACTTTAGTGCTAACATTCTAGAAACTCCATGAATTCCCGAATACATTAGTACCAAAGTAGGTTAGCGAGCAGCAAGTTGTGAATTGGAGCAGAAGCTCGTTCGAGTTCGTAATATTTTAAAATCTGTAATTCATAATTCTAAAAATATCATTAATTTTATAGTGCCCGGTCCAAATAACAACAATACAGCCGAAGCCTGTGTATATCAATTTCCGTGTTTTGTAAACAATCGGTATTTATTTACCCCGGCAGATCGCGGCGTTTATTTACTTTGAATATAATATTATTTGCCTTTCCACGCTATAGCCATAGCGGGTGCTATTTATCCACAGATATCGAACGGCACTTTCACAAGGATATATAATTCGAGGCGCGCGCACGCGCATCAACTCGCCGAGGAACGAGAAGGAACGAGAAGCGCGCCGAGACAGCGCGTCTATTATTCAATCCTCGTGCGCGCACGGGTGAATGACTAATTTAATTTAGCGCGGCCCGCTCCCTCGAAATGTTTATTTATACGCGCATCATACGAGCGGCGTGTGTAACCCGTATAACAGCTGACTATAGGTATTGTATAGGTGGCACGGCGCAGTAGTCGTTGAAAGTTAATTGTTTTTCGCGACAAAACAAGACGCGGCCGCAAGCGAGACGCTAGGCGTGCACTGCTATCGCGGTGCTTGTGACTCATGGCTCGTGCACTTGCACGGATCATTATGTAGCCGATAGTGCGGCGCGCACGACCGGTCGATGCAGCCTGCACGTGTGCGCAGGCCGAAAACGCGCGCCGCCGGCGAGTCAATACGCGAGGCCGCGTGCAAAGAACGAGCGCTGCGCACTTTGCTAATTTTGACTTTCGCGCGCTAACGCCTCTGCACATTATGTCGCCGTTTTGACACTTTCCGCGCGCGAGCGCAAGAGTCAGCTTTCTGCACACTCCGGCCTGCTGATGCGTGCGAACTATGCACTTCGAAATATCTATTCTTTGCAATTATCACAGGAAATAACGTTTACAATGTCGATTCTCATTGGGAAGGATTTGTTTTAAAGTTTCGTAATATTAACAAATTTTTCAACTGATGTCGTATAAATATGATTGAATAATAGTTTAAATTCTGCACAATTTACATTAAACATTTTTTATTCTCGAGACTGTATGCAAAAACAAGATTTTAAATATTGAACGAATTACGTAACACGCTTCTTATGAAATTGCTCAAAGGGTGGTGAATCATACATGTGTATCGAAATGAAAAGGAGATTCAAAAAGTATATTTAATTAACTTTAATTTCAGCTTGAAGAAATATCAGATCATTTTACTCTTTTATGGATTTTTAAACGTTAATCTTTTAAAATGTTTTATTTTAACTTGTTATTTTTTTTCTTTACATTTTGTGTGCACCTTGAAAGAGAATTTAACAGCTTATAGAAATATAACATCGACACTGTGTTGATTCTACATTAAATGTCACTACGGCATACTTACATAGCCCCTGATTGGAAAATGTTATCAGTCATTACTAATTTATAAAATATATGGGAACATTACTAAATTCCATAGATTTAAATCTTATGTAATTGAATGTTCGATAAAATTGTGTCTAGTAATAACTGCGAATTTTATAATGCAAGAAACATTCATCGATACAGATGTGAAATAAGTTCAACTTAAGTTATGACTTTTGCAAATACAGCATTTATAGAAGTAATGAACTGTAGACGCTCTATCATTATTATTTTTATAGGGACATAAAATTTTCATGAACAATAACAAGTGACTCAACAACATACTCTAACAACGCACTATACGATGCAAATATAGTTATGGAGATTTTTTTGCTACGGCGTAACAGGATTTGCCTTTACTTCTATGTATAAAAATGAAAATGAATTATTTAATGGCTTATTGACGTGGGATGCTTACCTGCTTAAACTAGTTTTTAACGCTATATGTCCGTGCGTGTATGTCCAGAGTTGAATTTTCCTAATAATTTAATGCTCAAAATAACGCTGAATAATAGCAATAGTACTTATGGCACGTTCTTTCTGCTTAATACAAAACTACTTATGCAATAGCCCTTGATAATTTAAGTGTGTGAATTAAATTGATTCCATTGATCAATAAATTCGGTTTCCATAAATCTTATATTAAAGTGTGACACAGAAAGAGGTCTGGTAATTACGAGAGGTTATTCGAAAAGAGAATGAAAAATAATAAGTTGTCGTAAAGTGAGTTTGGGAAGGCATTGCGCAGTTCTCGAAAATACTTCTTATATAGGTACATAGAGGGGCAGAGGCGAGCGTCATAACCCGCTTGACATTTCCTCGTCCTTCGATTCGTTAATAAACTTTCCTTGGCAAAGGATCTTGTTTATTGGCAAGCGCTGGGAGCAACGCACTCGCACGCGATCCAGGGGAAGGGGGAAACGGCGCTCGTTATACTTACGTTCGATTCGATTGAGAAAGAGCGCGACGGAGTTGCACAACGCGCCGAGGCGTTTCCATGTGTCCGCGCGTACAATGATCTTGCCGTTCTGTCAACGCAATTCTACTGCCTGTGAAGCAAACGCCCTGCACCTTTCTTTCTCCTACCAACTACCGGGGCTGCCGTTCAATTCTGTAGTTTCTCCCCCAATTATCTCCAATCTCGTACGTTTTCATTCTAATACAGATCTGGAAATAGTTCAGATAATTAATTTGCCGACCACGCGAATGCGCTATGTTATGTTACTCGCAGCACCTAATTAAGATCAGTTGTTAAGATTATTTTCATCCTTCGCAGCACTCTCTACTCTATACTTATATAATTAAAAACAAACCCACACACAATTCATAATGGGACGCGGAAAGGAAATACTCCAGAGTGAAAGAAATATATATTTTGAATGGTCAAAACAATTTCTAATTGAAATTATTGAATATTTAATAGTTGCCCGATGACGATCGCAAGTGAAATCTGTCGATGTAACGAGCATCGGGTCGTTAGTATGCAAAGATGGCCAAGTCGTCGAAAGTTTCTCTTCAAAGTCCGTACACACACGCCCTGGAGTCAAGCTCAACTAGAACCATCATGAACATTTTCGAGCTACGGGGTCAGTGACTATATAAACAATCGACTTCTATTTTCTGCACAGTTTTATGCCTTAGATTTATATCTTAAAAAATGTAAACTCCAACTGAAAAACGCAGCTTTCCGCATTTTTCCAGTTGAAATTTCAAAATATAAAGCATAACACAAGTAGATAATATTAACATTTTGTTTTTATAAATACAACTACAATAAAGTTATTCATAAGTATTAAACATTTTTAATGGCTTTCTCCTATTGACGTTTAATTTTCATCTGTTATCGATTGATAAAATAGACTATTTTTCTATATGTTTGTAACTAGTAATGCAACTGATACCAAGCCGATATTCATGTACAGCATTATAATAGAAGCGTTGGATACGCTTACGTGTATGTAATATTTATTGAACGATGACCAAGGCTAATATACTATAAGTGTAATTTTTTTTCTATTTTAAAGTTTTATTTTTCAATAGTTGGCCGGGTAAATGATTTTAAATTATTTTTGCTGAATTATTGTCCAGCTGATAAGATAATTTTTTACTTTAACAACATTATATGTGAATTCTTTATAATGTCATTAGTACAATAGGGAAGTAGCCTTGTCTCAAAATTCTTGCTATGCGAAGGAAAGTTTTTGAAAGGTGCTGTTTTTGCACGAGTAAATGTTGTGATGCCGAACTCATGTTTTATGGATGTTAATGGCTCACCTGGAGAGGCAGAGGACGGCTCAGAACTTCCGGAATCGTTGCTTTCCGGATTCACCTGTTCCGCCTCCGTACCATCCACGGCCACTGATACTTCATCGTCCCCCTAAAAATAAACATTGACCTTTTTATTTCGAAAATATAAATCAGTTTTCAAAAATTATTTTTTTAATAATCGTTACAACATTCAATCTCAAAGGTAAACATCACTGACTCATATCTAACAGCTGTGAAATAACATGTAACGCCACGTGCGATCATGACATCAGCTTGTACAAAATAAGCAAAGTTTTGCACCTAAGTAAATTCATAACTACTTAATCTTACGATTAAAATCGTTTTAATGTTAACGGTACTCATAATAGAGCTATGTATCTCATGACAAAAGACTACGACAGACTTGTATTATTTATTACATAGTTAGTACGCATATGTATGTTTCATCAGCATGACCCAGTAGGTAAGTGGACTAGAAACATATCGACAGAGCATCTGCCAACCAATTGATTATACATTTTGTATTGGCTCTTTCTGGGACTATCATATAATATATTTATCTGCGAATTACCACATAAACAATAATGAAAATGGTTAATTTACTGATAAATGTTTTAAACACTTTATTATGATAAAAAACGATATGATGGATAAATTTACAAGAAAATTTTATTTATTTAATTTTAATTTTTGTTGATTTTTGTGATGTTGTCGGAGCCTACAGTAATTTTCTTACCACAACCTTATCCTGATATTTCATAAGGAAGGAAATTTATTGTCTCGAATCAAACTGTTTTAATTTTCAAATTAAATTGCTAATATCTGCGCTATAAATATATTTCTTTGTATTAAAAAACGGGTTTCCTAGTTCTTGGAACGGTACCAAACTAAATTTCAAGATTCAAATTTCACGCGTTAAAAATTACCGACAGGATATTAACACACACACACACACACGCGCGCGCGCGCATATATATATATATATAATGGAGAGCCATCGCTAGAAGAAAATTGATGTTATGGTTTTTCAAACGTCAAATGGCAGTTCATCAGTTCATTAATTCCTTCGTGTCTATCAAGCAAGCAACATTCATACCTAACTAATATTCTAAGTTTTTCGAATTATTACATATATTTTCGAAATATCTATTATTAAAATCATATTGGATAATATAGGCATCCATATTCTGGTGCAACATTT
>JAPYZP010001395.1:0-17057 GCA_030522985.1 Torymus sinensis | reverse complement strand
TAGTGAATTTATTTTTTTAATTTTAATTTAATAAACAAGAAATCGATAAATTATTTTGAGGAAGCTAAGTGCCAATGAATTGGCAGCGGTTTTTTTATGATTGTAGTAAAAATATTTTATTTTCATATTAAGAGTTTCAAATTCAAATTTGCAAAAGAAAGTCGTTCACAAATAATCAATTTTCTTTAGTAAAACTCTTACTTAATGGCCCTTTTTTGTATCAGACAAATATTCCATGAATAATTCAGTTTTCATATGTGTATTTCATATACAGCTTTCACAAAAGTGCTTTTGTGAAGATAAGAGCTTTTAGCACAGTTTATGGCGATATAATAAACGCGTTAAAAATCAAAATACTCATAGTAAAAAAAAGTTCACAGATGGATCATGAAATCGTTGTTAATATCTAAAAGCTATTATACAGTCGAGTCTTCTGCAAAACTTTATGTTTATTAAATCTTTAGAGTGTGTTAATTTATTTTAAGCACAGGAACGAGGCATGGAATGAGGCGTATTGCATATCTATACAGGAATATAGAGCACAAAAAATGTTACTGAAAAAAATATTGCGTTAAACACTAATATATTTTATTGAAATCTCCATTAACTAAATTCAATTTAGAAAATTATCGATGATAAGAGCATAAGCATGAATAAGAATAAGGAATCAGACAATTCGGCCCAGCGCTAAGATATCAGACAACTCGGCCGAACGTGAAGAAACAATTAGTTCTCGACCGAGTTGTCTGGTTTCTTAGCGCTCAGCCCGTGAAATACAGTGTATATAGCCGAACAAAATAACTTAAAAATTACAGGAATTATGCTATATAGTCAATTGCCGGACTACCATGCATGTGCAAGAAGAAATTTTCAAATATTTTCTTTAGCGACATAACGTAAGTTAAGCAACGAAATAGACAAAATCTATTTGAAATTCAGAAGAACGATTTTCGCTGTTTGTTAGTGTAATAATACATTCAACTTTCAACTAACGTTAATTTCAAGGAAATCAACATTGTATATTCTGAAGAATCATCAAATGGAAGATCTTTTTCTAATTTTATTTCCATTTTCTTTAAAGGTTATTATATTCATCAGATACTTACGTTGAATGATTTACGTTGAAATTAGGCGCTTCTTAAATATTTTTTTTTTACAATAGGGAAGTCGAGGGTTTAAGAAAATTTCTTTTTCATGGAAAGTTTCATAGCTGGATAAAAAAATTAACATTACAGTATCGATAATGTATATCCTTATGTTTAGAAAAATTATTATGTTTACTGTTTAACTGTTTATCCTGCATTATGTTAACGAAGAATTCATACAACGAAAACTCGTTTTGTTTGAGACCTGTTCACATATCGATCTGCGACATATTAGTGCATGCGTAATAACCACACACAACGCGTCGTTAACTTCAGCTTAAGCTTCACTTAACTTGAAACATAGTTTTCTGGTAATATATACGTAATGTAAAGACCTGTGATTAAGCAATAAAAGTGAAATCATTGCGGAAAAAGAAAACAAACGAACTGTTGTCGATCCGAGTCTGTTTTTAACTTAAAAAAACGGAGAGGCATATGGATAGCTGGTTATATGCTCTACCTGTCACGTGTACGCAACATCTAAGACATCTGTACTGTCATTATTTGTTACAAGATTCCTATTATAATTCAACAATTACTCTAAGTAATTGATAACTCGATCATGTACTTTTCTGATGAGTGGTATAAGAAATAATAAATTGTAGAAAACTATTTAAATATTCATATATAGACGATAAAAGCAGTATTTTTATCAGAACATGTTAAGTTACACATCTGGGAAAATTTAATCTCCTAAATGTTACAATAAAATAAACTTATCTAATTAATTTATTCCATAAACATATTACACATTTTTTCATTATTTTTATCTAGATATATGAATCTAATACTTTTACAAAATTGGCCAGAGAAATTATCTAGATTCTTTTTCTAGATAAAAATCGTTTAGATATTACATCTCCTCTAAACTGCACATTTCGAAATTTCTTGAAGATTATATACCTTAAAAACTGCTTCGGGCATGAAAAAAGATAAAAAATCTGATTTTCAAATGTAAAAATATATATATTAATCTTTGTCTAATTTTTACATGAAATTATTGCATATCACTTTCTTATTCCGTATTTTACCAAAGAATGTTAAAGAGAAAAAAGCTTCTTAATTAAATTACGGTTATAGATGTCTCCACGAATTCAAAATAAAGCATGATGTAATGTGCGCTATTTAATTACCCAGAGGCATGAGATAGAAGTATAATGTAAAATACCATACTCTATAGCAATTTCTTTTTGATAAACGACCGTATACAAATTTTCTAATTTCAAAAAATGTATTTAAACTTAAATACATTATGGGCATTATATATTCAATAAATTGCATTGAAATGCTTTACAAATCTAGAGTTTTCCAGAAAATATATACAGTTGTAAAATTGTTACCGAAAAGGTTTTGCTTCCTGCTTGAGAGGAGCTTTGAAATAGTGAAAAAAAAATTCGAGAAAGTGTCAGAAATACGTTTTTTTCAAATAAAGTTTTATTTTCGAATTCGTATTTATCCGAACTGTGTATGCCTACACAGGCTTTGTAATTGCACGGTCAAGATTATTACATAAGTATTGTAATCATCCTGATTTGCTGGTCCATATCACGGATCGCAGGAGCAGCGCCCCGAAGGCAAGTTCTTTTTTGTCTTTTGAATTAGAATGGTACTAAAAAACGAAATGTTATAAAACTTGATCTTTATATCCTTCTGGAAATACGTTATTATATTATTAACATTGCAAAGAGATGCATTATAGTAGTTTATGCAACAAGGGCGTGAAGTATTATACTTGACGCACGAGTGGCTCCTTGCTATCATTGCTAAATGTGCAAGACGTACACGCCCAAGTTTCATACAATATTTTTACAATGGTGTGCGTATAGTTGATGCGTGAAGTACACTTCACGCACAGCTTTTTACTTCACACACTATTTTCTACTTCACGCACGGAAATTTTTATTTACAACGATGTATGAAGTAATCTTGACTATCGCATGCTACGCGAACAGATGGAGCTCCGAAATTGGTACGAAGTTGCTCCTAAGTTTCGATTAGATGTTTCCCCTTTTATAATAGGAAATTTTGCCATTTTATTGAAAAATATTAACCGTTTTCTACAATACAGTCGAAACAGCCAGTTGCTAAGAACAAAAATCTTACAATCATAAGGTGCAATGCATGTCGCGTCGATGAAACTTTTCACACAGGTTAAGGGGAAAGGTTAAGGCCGCTTTCGGTTATAGGTGCGTTCTATTCGCAGACTAGGCTCGCGTGTGCGACATACATACGCGCGCGTGCACACACACACGCACAAGCAAATACACGCAGAGAGAGAGAGAGAGAGAGACGCATGCGGCTTATTAAAGCCCCGCAGACGAATTCGCGCGGGCGTTTCCGCGCCCCAATAAATCCGAGGTTGGCTCTCGAGCGCTCTTTTATACACTCGCTCGCCGGGCGTCACAATGACTAATAGCGCGCGCGCTCAGCTCTGTTTTTCTCTCGCGCGCACTTCGCAAATAGAATGAGAAAATCGTAAATCGAACAAGCGGCGATTCGCGTTTAGTCTACCCGTGTGTAGTTAAAAGTTCACCTCGTCAGAGGATTGGCGAAGCGAAAAGGCAGCTGCCCCCGTGATTTATGCTTTTGTGGTGCGCGTTATCGTGGCCACGTGTTATGGTCTTGTTCGACATCGGCTTTGATAATGTGTGGCCGACAATCGCAGGACGAAAAGCGAGATTGGAAGAAAAACGCGCGCGAATTTCCCCCTCGTTGAGATCATAATGGAACGTCACAATGGCTGGTTCTTGAAAAGCGTCTGGATGCAGTTGGTTTTAGCGCTTGTTCTGCTTGAATGAACGATTGTCGATTTCAATGCACTCTTTCTTTTAGCGCAGGCTCCTGCATCCATTGAGAAGCGCCTAACCGAATTACACTGGTAAGCGATTATGGAGCCTAGTAGTAACAATGATAGTAAAACGTCGAAAATTCTTTGGATATTTAATATAAATCGAGGATAGTGCATATTTTTTCTTATCCTTATTGTAATCACATTGTAAATTATAAGCACAAAATAAGGCTTTGTCACTGTTTTTACAGCTTTAATTGCACATAACTTTCTTCAGTGATCGAATTCCATCTTCAGCCAGGTGCCATTTGAAAGGTAATATTTTAAGACATCTTTTAGCCTTTCCTGGGTGAAATAAACCTGGTCGTACACACCTTTTTCAGAGTATGAAAATTGTATTTCAATATACTGATACTCAACAAAATTTGTATTGATGAAACAATAATTTTTAACGATTCTTCTTGGAAATTGTAAACTTTTCCCATATAATGTGCTACAATTCTTTAAATTGACACCGATTGGGTAGCCATAACGACCTTAAGAAGATCTTTGGATTTATATACCTAATTTTCCTGAAAAGAAAAGACATTTATGTACCTATATTTTAAAGCAATATGTATCATAAAAAGGACATTATGCAGAAATGCAGCATTCTCAATATTTTGACTTTGCTGTAACTTTACTTTGAAACTGCTTAATGGATTTTCATGTAACCAAGCTTATTTTTTTTATTTTGAGCAGTTATGGTCCTAAGAGTTTCATATACATGAAATTATTTGTGTAAGTAATTTTTGTATTTGAAAAACCACATAAAATTGCGTAATTTCAAATTTTTTTATTTTGTCTGTGATTTTTGACATAAAATTTCTTATTCGAATAATTTTTATACATGCAACTCTTTAGCAAGATTTTAAGCTTTATCCCATGAAAGTCCATCAAGCAGTTCCAAAGAAATGTTACAACAAAATTAAAATATTGAAAAGACTGTATCTCTACATAAAATGAATTTAGAAACTTCTTTCTACCTTGACTTATTTATCAGAAATATTATCTTTTTATGATATACCCTGATTCAAAATATAGGTAATTGAATCTCCTTTCTTACCAGAAAAATTAAATATGAAAATCCAAAGATAGAAGCCCCCTTATTGAAAAAGCACTGTAAATTTTGACATCTTGTACAGACACTTTCTCTATATTGGACACTATATAATAAATTTTTCTATATCAGACGCTAGATGCGTTCTGTGTGTAATGATTTATCATGTCTCGATACATTATTTCGAGAATAATACAATAAGAAACACGTAGGTACACAAAACTTTGGAAAGTATCATGTATACATTTACTTTAGCAAGTTTATATATGTATGTGCAGTGACCAAAACTCTAGTACAAACTCTTCTCTTGAAAGTTAACAGAATTTTGATACATTCAACTAAAGAGCATATTTCTGGTAGAATAAAAGGGGTTCTGTTATTTCTGTAACCAACAGTAGGTTAATACTGCTGCCTAATTGTAAGTTCAATTTTGTGATGAAAGTAATTATTGGATGTGTCATCATAGGAAAAAAATGTTGTTCCTGCAATTTAAACGTTAAATACACACTTGATAAAGTTATATATACACGGAAAACACTTTCGTTAAACGGTTCACCGAATAACAGCAGCGCCATGGTCCGCTAGGGATAAGAATAATGATTAATTCCTTTCCTTATCAAAATCTGGTTAACACCGTTACAGTGTTAGGGTACACGGCCGCACTGCGGCAATAACCCTTCAAGGAAAAAGACAAACCTTTACAGTGTACTTGTCAAAGCATCTTGCATAACTACAATTGTACGCCAATTATGGCGTTATAGTCATCCCCCGTATAAGTATTTATATAGTTGCAATAGTATCCAAAACTCTATTAGCTTTTTAAATAAATAAATCAAAAGATTAAAATATTTAAAGTTGTACTGAAAAATTTCTTGCTATTCTTACTCAAGATGTAAGATTTTATAACTATGTTACATTCAAATTATTGATTTATTGATCTTGAAGCCACAAATGAAAGAAACGATTAAAAATTAAATAAGTAAATTATGCGTTTGTACATTAAATTTAATTATACAAATTAAATCAAATGCAAACAAGAGCAGAAACAATAATTATGTATTTGCAAAGATGATTTTGATTGATCCGATAAAAATATGTAACACCGAACCCGAACGGGTTATTTCAGAAGTATTGACAGCGTAAAAATAGTGAACTTTTCCTCACATTACGAACAAAGATTGACGATCAAGTCGAGTATCCGAGTGAATCTTCTGGCACAGGTTGTAAGTAAAAATTTTAATTATAAGAAAGACATTGGTAAATGCTATTGAAAAATCATCAAACCAATAATATTTTGTATAACACTATTTTTTCTGAATAATGTAAAGAATTCCATATTATTCATCAATATGATTAAACAAGGTACCTATTTACTTGACAAAAATCATGAAATTAATTATTTTATTACTGCTAATCTGACAAGCATTGAATTGCTCAATAATGCTCGATATTGCAACGTTGCAAAAAATTTCTCAGTTTAAATTTAATCTCGCGATAATAAACTGCCTTTAAGCTAATCTGAGGAAAAATGACGTCACCGAAATAAGTAATTGATCTTGAAATATATTGCAACGCGCGGCGAAATCGGAAAAAAGTTTTATGAAACGCGCAACATGACAATGGGCATTGGTGTCACGCTTCTTCTATTCACCGTTTACTATCATGGGTTTATTATGCCAGCCTGAAATAATATCTTTTGTAATACATTAGAAGCAGTCTCACATAAAATTACTGCCATTATCGGTAAATTCTTTTATTACTTCATTCCACTAAATTTAATCACACTGTCCGATTATTTCAAATAGGTTATGGTGTTCTTTTTGATGTCGTATTTTTTTTTGCAAAGAAGAGTTTATCACTCGGTGAAAATTGTGAAAATGACAAAAATTAACTTGAATAGCTGTTTATTCTTTCTAGTTTTTGTTGGTTTATTCCTAGTCCCTTTGTTTCATAAATATTCTAGTACAATAATTTTGTTATACATGGAGAAAGGTGTTCGACTATAAATCTTTATTATAAATTCATTGCTATTAATCTCGGATGCAATAGAAGTCTTAAAAACAAATAATTCACACTAATTTTTCTGAAAATTTGAGTACGTCCGAAAATTGCAACGAATCATTCTAATTTTCATTAGGAAAGTATTCTTAGTACTGAATAGTGTAATGTATTTGTCTTAAAAATATACCACAAAAACAATGAAAAATAAAAAAAGTTTTTATTTTCATGCCACAATGGCTCTTTTACAAAATGACTGGGAGCGCTGGAAGGTTTATTAATTTATCGATCAGAAAAAGAATACGATTAAACTGAAGTTTCAAAGAGCCGCAGTGGCTCATGGATAAGAGCACGGCCTCTCGTCGGGAAGACCCGGGGTTGACTTCCGGTCAGGCATTTCTCACTTTTTTTCAGAAGAAAAGAATTGATCCTGTGCCTCAATAAGACCGCAGTTTGCACATTTTATGGCTTATCTGGGCACACGATAAGGTGAACATCCAAATCACAAATAGGTAGTTTTTAACAATTGGATGACAATCGCCTTAACAGAAATGAATTTAGGGCTAATATGAGGGCCTGATCCATTGCCTTACATAAATTACAAGATCCTAAAAAGGCACCTTCCTAAAATATCGCGAATCTGAAAATAAAATATTAATGATTATTCGCTTTATTCGTCAGAAAGTTGAATATACGCAAAATGAACATGCGCTGTTGGAGAAACCTGCCACGATATATCCACACACGTGTAAGGTAAAGGAGGTAGTACTGGGACAAAACCAATATTGGAACCAGTAGTGAGACAATAGTAAAAAACTACAATAAACGGTTAAGACGATAACAGCAAAACTAATTACTTTTGCTGAAGTAATTAGTTTTCATGTATTATGCATAGTTTTGGCAATGGAAAAGATTATAAAAAAGTATGGTCAAAACTGTCCCACTACTACCTACTATACCTTATACCCTCAAGGAAAATAACGTATTCTCTCTGACCATCAGCCTCAAATTCGAGCCCGCGCGCAATTATCGGGAACAAACATCGCACTCGCGCACACCCCATCATATCACCCTATACATTCCCGCACCGGATTATAACGAACTTTTCCAGGCACGCGCGCGTTATCTCGCTGTCGGTTTAAAACAAACCGACGACGAATTCCTCTGTATCTCGTTTCACTCCCGATGGATATATCAATTTCAAAGCGAAAAACACCGGATGGCAGAGCCCATGAGATAATCATCGCCTGTTGGCTTTTGTTTTACAAATAATCGCGAGCATATTATCGCTTATTCTCTCTCTAATCTCTCTCCCCTCTCTCTCTCTCTCTTCTCTCTCTCTCTTCTCTCTCTCTACTCTCTCTCCTCTCTTTCCTCTCTTTCTCTCTCTCTCTCTACTCTCTCTCCTCTCTTTCCTCTCTTTCTCTCTCTCTCTCCTCTCTTTCCTCTCTTTCACTCTCTCTCACTCTCTCTCCTCTCTCTCCTCTCTTTCACTCTCTCTCTCTCTCACTCTCTCTCTCTCTCTCTCACTCTCTCTTGTGTGAAAACCATGCGACTCACGTCGACGACGGCGTTGTATGCTGCAGAAGCAGTTTTATTGCCCTACGGCGCATGCGAACGACTCAGTTGTAAAACTTGACGTACAACACACTTCGTTAATTAAAAAACTTTCCGAATTTCTTTTTTAGCTGCGCGCCCTCTTTCTCTCGCGACGTCTCACGACTTTAAATTGGGCTTTTCTCCTCTCGTCTAGCGCCTAGGGTGCAGAGGGCTAATTATTGAGGTTGTGAAAAGCCCTAGATATTGTAAAGATTAAGGGAATCGTGGAGTGTGTAACTTGTTCGCTCGAAATATGATTATTTGGAAGATACAAATATTGCGGGCTTTTTTATTTATATATATTATCACGCATGCTATATAAAACTTATATGAAGTTTTACTTTAGTCAATAGATGCACTGATGCATAGATCGTTGTACTTAACTTCATTAGGAATCTCTTGGAAAATTATGGAAAATATGGAAAAAAAATAAATATAAAAATAAGATAACATTAACCACACCTGCTATAATAATGAATAATAACGTTTTGATACTTTGCCTCAATGTACAAATGTAAAAGTTAAAATATATAATTCTATTAATATATGTAACTGTTAATATTTAACATTTGTTTGATTTTAATTGAATTTGTTAATTAAAAAATTATGGCTTCTGTAAGAATTATAGAGGTGGTATGCTATTAAGTGTCTCATAAAAGGAAAAAAATGACTAAAGCAGTAAAATTATTATCCTCGTAACCTTGCAAAAAATAAAAAATAATTAAAAGCGGTTCATATAAATTTTGATTTTTTGAAACATCTAGTTTTACTAGACTTAAGTATTACTTAATAAATAATTTAATTTGAAACCAATTAAAAATAATTTGACATTACGGAGTTTACTCGTTCTATTTATTTTTCAGTTCCATAAGAATTTTGATGTTCTTAATATTTTTAATCCTATTGCGCTAGAATTTCAGATGTATATATAACTGTTACAAAGACTTTATTGCTTCACAAGAGATATATTGTAACGGTATATAGACCTGTCATCTAATAATATGTTATTGACACATTGAGAATAATGAACTATAAGTAACTACGCCGCCAAAGTAGTTCACTGTTGAAGTCTTATTAAAATTGTTAATTTGAATGAAAAATAGTACGGTTTTAAGATTTTCCATGCCCGCATGCACTATTAAACTTTTTATAATAAATAAATAGAGAGAAATTTTCTTCCATAAGAAGAAAGAAAAATAAGGTAGGTAACGATTTCTCGAAATTAAAAGTTACTTTCCCAAACAACATTATAAACCAGGCCACGCACGTCGCGTGCTTTAACGTCTACCTCTTTAACAGACCTATACCCCACGCCCCCCGCGCAGGCGAGTTGCGAGCTTGCGCAGTTTCCGCTCCACCTAGAAATATTTTCGCGCTTCGCACTCCATGCGCATACACACGCGCGCCACGTTATAGCACCAACAAATAAATTCTTCCCCCGCAACCGCGACACATAGTACCGGACGACATCATTAAAAAGTGCGCGAAATATTACGTGGAAAAAGGGCAGGCGGCGCGCGCGACGATAATATTCCAAACAACCCCGGGGAGCGCGTCTGCCTCATAAATTTCGCAAGCCTCGGCTGAAAAAAGGCGTTTTTGCAAAAACGGCTGCGCGAGCCGCGCGCGGATTTCGCGCGGAAGTTTCGAGAGGTGTGGCTGAAAGCGAGAGCGAGCTTAAGCGGGGGCGAGGCAGCTCAAGTGCGCGAGTGGGCTCGTCTTGAAAAGTAAAACCCACGGCGGCGGCACTGCCGGCTAATTAAGAGCGCACTGGCGCAATTTTTATTCAACGTCGAGCGCCGCTCGCGCGAGCTTCTGCACATGTGGGTGGGGGGCAAGGCGAACTGCACACGTCGAATTTGTCGGCTGCGTTTTGCGCTTCACCGACTACCGTCCGCGTCGGGAAGTACACGTGTACTCGTGGCTTACTTCCCACGACGACCAAGTCTCATCTCCCAAAGCGGCCTTGCAAGTTGCCGAAAGAGCGGATATGCAGATCTGGCCTGCGCTGGGAACGGCTTTCCGAAAATTTTCTCTACCGTGAAGAAATTCATATTTTATGCAAAATTTAAATAAAGACTATTTTTTCTTTTTAACTTTTAAAGCACCACAAACCATATAAAACAATAAGACAATCAGATTACAGATTTGAAAAGCTATTAATAATGTAGTTTCTTGTTCCTCTAAAAACCATTACCGAGATTGAGCAAAAACAATGAAACTTACTTTTAACAGTATTACTTTTATAATAATTTCAAGAAATTTTATTTTGAAATTTCAACTACGAAAGACTATATTACATATTTTATATATAGTAAAGCATTACATGCGGTATATTAAAATGTAATATTTGCATACGTAATTTGGAAGACTTTTGGTCTTACAAAGAACTACGCTTAGTAATTATTATTAATATTCGCATATGTTTTTATTATTATTTTAGTTAATTTTAAAAATCATATATCTACAATAAAATATTATAACTATATATTCCCTCTAAAATAACATACAACACTCTATCTATAAAAAAATAACATGATAAATTTTCTACACTATATAGAAAGCGAAACACTGAAATGGGGGATAACGTAATTTCCATATTATTTACTAGAGTACTTATACTCGAAAATACAAAAAAAATAATGATAAAAAGGACACACTTGAAGTTATTGTTTGAACAAATTTCGTCACGACCACAGTGAGTGCTAGTTAGGAATATTTTATTACGCTTCTCGGTTGGCCTATTTTCAACAACAGTAAGATGTAATAACTGTATTTTAGAAACCATTTTAATTTAATGAAATAGAAATATGTCAGGCTAATGTTTCCCAAAAAATCGGACTGGGATTTATTCCGCTTCAAATTTACGCAAATCAGCGTATTTTTGTCGGCAAACGTTACGTAAATGTGCAAAATTTATTAGCTTTATTAGTCAGAATCAGAATTTTTATGAGAAATTAAAACACTTGTTTACTGTTATTACTGTAGAATATTCCTGTTTTTGACGAATTATACGACGTAAATATTTGTTTTAAATTTTTTAATGAGACCTTAGGACCAATACATCCTTAATAAGTAAACTTCTACACCTACAAGGTATCACGTTGTTATTAATAGTAACGATATTCAGCGCCGATCTCCTGAAACAGATCATTAAAACATCTTGTCTTCTAGATGATTCTCGGTAACCCTGAGTACTTTTGATAGAAGATTAAATAATTTGTCATTTATTTAAAACTCCTAAACGAGAGATTTCATTCTCGACATTTTATTTTTCTATTCTGCCATCACGTCCGTATAACAACGTACCGACAGAGCCGCAGTCCGAAGAGGACGAGGATCAACCCACTAACCAAGAACCAATCAGCCAGCCAGCCTAACCACCGCCTCTACACGGAGCCGAGGAAAATGAAGCAGATCAACCATCCTCATGTTATTGACCGGCTGCGAGCAAGAAGCATCCAACCGACGATTCGGCTACAACTAAATCACCTCCACGATGTTTCTATCCGGACACACTAGAGTATGCAATATTGATTCTTGCAAAATTTTCCTGAAGATAGACTTCCAATAGCCGAATAATTGCAATGTAGTCCGGACGCGGCATAGAGAGAGCAGAGGGATGAGAGGTCCACAGATCCAGCAAGATTTTTCTTGTGTATTTTGACCCCTTCAATCTCAATCTGCAAGGTGCTTAACATGGAAATCCTATGCCCAGTCCGTTGAAGTGACACATTTTTATAAATTGTAAAGCGCGTTTTTCCAAACTTTAGAGATATAACAACATAAAGAAAAACTTTGATACATATTTCGTTGGGTACAGTGGCTCATGCAGGGTTTTCATCATAAATAATATTTGTAGATCACATTTTTTGCAATATTGATGAAGTTGAGCGCCACTGCACCAAGAGAGCGTCCTTGATAGAAGACTATGCAGTGTTTTATACGTCCCCGCAATAATTGAACCCACCGCAGTAACCGATACATTGAATAACTGTTTATGTAAAATGTGGAATAATTTCGTAAAAAGATTTTTCGATTTACTTAAGTGGGTAAAATAAAATTTTTTCAAATGTTTTTTTCAAGTAATAATAATATAATAATAATATACAGCGGTCCCTTCTTAATATATGTTCCTGAATAACTGTTGAGGGTGATACCACCGACAGAAAAGCTTTTGGAACAAAAGATATAGGGTTCAAGTTGACCTTCATATAAATTTGAAAATTATCCCTGGCGTTAAAAAAAGGGGTCGCTAGTGTGGATAATGCCCTCAAAGCCGTACAATTTTTGTCCTCCAAGATTTACCGTTGAAAGTCGCCATAAACAGATATTCAGGGTGAGAAGTTTAAAAGTAACATGCTGCGTAGACAGAATCAAACTGACTATTACTGTCTAAATAATATAAATCCTATGAGAGTAAAAATCTAATTTATGATTAACTTTTAAACGGGAAAACTGTCGTCTTCGCAATATTCTCCATTACAGTAGAAAATATGAAGGTGCCTAACGAGAATGCAAATCTCCAGCTTACACGCGTTGACAATAAGATCTCATATACCTTATTAAAGCAACACGCAGCAAACGGAAAATTATGAACTTAACCTCGTCAGCTTCATCCACGCCTGGCGCGAGCGCGTCCCACAATTTTCCCTTTTCCCAATTTACTGAAGGCTTCCTTCACCGTGCTGAAAATTAGACGAGAAATAACGAGTGATACACGCTCATCGGCCGCCACAAAGACAGAAAAGAATACACTACGGTAAGAGGGGTACGGACAGTTTGGAAGGTAGCGCAGTCGCCACCTCACCGTAGTTAAGCAACATTGGGCGCGGGCACTACTTGAATGGGTGACCGAGGTTTTTCGCTGTGAAAATTTCGTGTGATTGGTTAGGGGTTGACATTGCCTTCTTACAAACTGAGCGGTAGGTGTGGATAAACACAGTTTCGCTGTGTGAGCCTACGGAATGTGACCTAGACATCCAAACTGAATTATTCTAATACACCGACCATCCCGGAGCGGGTTTTCCTAATTAGGATCAATCCCACGTGGTTTGCCTATAGGTTTTCCTCGCCCTACAGGCATAACCCTGGACGTATGCGGGGTGGATGAAAGGTATGGAAGAAAGTGTTATAATAAGTATAAAATAGAGATCCTTCAGGAAAATGCATAGGTATGGATGTAAATAATAGGAATGGATAAATAAAAGTGTGGAGGATACGCGCTGGGCCCAAGAGGCTGCGTGGAAACCACTACGATAAGAGGGGAAAAAAGCTCTCCGAGTACCGATCTTTGTTAAAATTTTCCCCTTTGAAACACATCTGAAGCGTCGCCGCGAAAAGACAAAATATAAAGAGCAGGAAGCGCAAGGAGAATCTCGGCAAACTGGGATCTATCGCAGTAGCTTGGGGTATTTCTTATAAGGCGCTTCTATAGGACGGATTATGCGACTAGCACGCGAGAAGCAAATGTTCACTAACCACAAACTTCCGTCAAAAAATCATTGTACGCTACGCGCACGCGTGTTCCTGGGGGAACGGGACTTGCGAAAGAGAACAACTATACAATCAACCACGCGCACGCACGAGCAAAACAAGCGCGTAGAAGACATTCGTACTCGGCGCAGATCTCTTAACTTCGCGCGCCGCTGCGTGAAAAAAAGGGGCCAAAGACTCGCATGTACGTTATACTCGTACTTAGAGACAGTCGGTGTATATGTATACATGAGGCTCATCAGCGCGCTCGGATTATGGTAATGAAGCACTTTTTTTCAAACGTAATTTTTGGAAGCAGGCGCGTGCACGCGAAGCCGAGGAAAAAAATTACGTGCGCTGCTTCTTAAAGTCGAGATTAGCATCGCTGGGAACTGCTTATTCGCTCTCGCTTTTCAAATCTTCACTGAAGGAGTCGCTGGATTCAGGTTTTGACATAGACTGTGTAATTTACTTCCGTTAACGAGGTATAAATTGAATTCACATTTAAAGTTTTTAAGAACTAATTATGAAGGTGATAAGATAATTAAAAATTCCCAAATTAACTCATTCTATGATTGACAAAATAATTTTTTGAAGAAAATTAGAAGTTATTGGACTTCGAAGTAAGTACAGCAACGCCATTTCTCACTCAGCTGTAAATAATTAAGCGTTTTTAATTCTTGAATAAAAAAATTTAATATTAAAACCAGAAATGTGGTCATTTGGAATATTTAATGCAAAAGTAATTACTTTAAGTATGCTTGAATGGGAATATAAATATAATGTAATGTCTTCGTTAGCCATATATTACTGAAGTCACGCCATAATACGTATAAATGTTTTGTTACGCATTTTTTGCATTCGTTATGATGCTGTTAATCATCTTTATTAGGCTTTAGTAAATATTTGACCATTCCAGTATCCACGAAGTATTAAGAAAATAAAATAGATTAAATTCGAACTGAATTTCACAATTAATAAATTAATAGCTTTTGATGCTATTTAATTTTAAATAAAGCAGGTAAGTAGTATTTTATTTAGAAAAAAAAAATGATTGAAATTAATATATGACTTTATTAAACTGTAATACGAGTATGATGAAAGATAATTTAAAAGATGTTTTGAAATAAAATAAATTGTTATATTTTAGAAACGTCATCATTATTCTATAAGGTAAAATTACATCATATAACATTTTATGTATCACATCATAGTAAATATTAAATAAAAATATTTGTAAACTTCTTATGAAAAATGTTGTATGGAAAATTGAATTCTATGAAATCAATTATTTACTATAAAAACCTGATATTTAAATATTTTATTTTTAGTGGTTAAATATAAAAAAAAAATATTGAATAATATTTTACTGGAGAGCGGTAGTTATGGTTGATAGCAAGTTCTTGTTAATGAAATTTTGAAGAACTCATTCTGTGAATTAAAATTTGATTGAAAAATATAATTCATTGCATTATCATCCAAAAAAGTTTATAGAAGTTACTCGTTTTATGAGCTGTAAGCAAAATTTTATGAACCATAAAACTGGCATAAAATTGCGCAAAATTTATAATCCTTAGAATTCTATAAATAACGTGAATCAAAATCTATCTAATTTTATATCTACTTAAAGTATTGATCAACTTTAAAAACCAGAAACAGAACTATTAATTGAATATGATTAATATTTGGCTCTTCGACACTATTAAATTGATCATTCAATATAAGACAATCAAGTAAGCATAATGTAAGAAATAATGTCGGGCACGGTTGACGAGTACAAATGTCAACATAAGTCGTTATTTGAATATTATTGATGTTCTTTGATTGATAACGCGAGTTTCAATTGTAATTACATTGAATTTGTGGCAAGAATTAAATATTTATTGAATCAAACATCGCCACTCTTCTCTACATAGCATACGCGGACAGTACAGTTGTGCTACATACATTATATATTTTCTAAAATTGTTATGTTCTCACTTAATTATTCAGTTTAATAAATACTTTACACAAACATAGTATCGTAATAAATCATATAAAATCATTTATTTACACATAAATAGGAATACTTTCCAGGAAACTCGTTCTGCTATCTTATAAATAAAAAAGAACACCTTTTTAACTAAGAATGAAAATAAATATGAAATTCAACGAAATCAGGAATGCAATCAAAGGCGTACACATGTAACTAAAGGTAAAAGTTAAACATCTGATTGGCAGCGCACGGGACATTGTCAGAATCCGTGAGCAGCATTTGATGCGAACCCCTTGATTAATAAATAACCGAAAGCTCCGTCAATACACGGAAAAAACCATTGAGCCGTAATATAATGTGGGTCAATGTTGACGTAAGAAAGAAAAAGGATAGTCAACGAGCAAGAAGAATTATTTGCAATGAATTTGTGAAACAAACTAGGAATAGGGTAATCGGTGTAGCAGTAAAATGTTTTGTTTTTACTATTTTGATCGTTATAATAAACTTAAAAGGATGCGGCACTGCCTTAAAGGATGACCTTGTCCATAAGTCGTACATAAATACGATTAAAAGGGTTATACGCCAACCCCTTTCAGTTTGTGTGTGTGTGTGTGTGTGTGTGTGTGTGTGTGTGTGTGTGTGTGTGTGTGTGTGTGTGTGTGTGTGTGTGTGTGTCTGTGTGTGTGTGTGTGTGTGTCAATTGAAAATATTTTTAGCGTGGATCAAAGTTTTCACTAGTAAACATTTCATTCTTTCAACGGAGTTAACAATTCTAGTTTTATCGTGTCCGAAGAGTGAAGTTTCGCTTTGCTCGGGCAACAATCATATATTACATTATTTAGTTTTCTTACAATTATATAAATCCACAATTTAATATACATATATGTGCAATTCCCCCGAAAATGTCTCCTTATCCGGTCACAAAAACGACGAAAAAAAAATGATGAGGCACACCTCTGCTATAAATTTTTTCTTGTT
>JAPYZP010001394.1:0-16798 GCA_030522985.1 Torymus sinensis | reverse complement strand
CTTTTCGCGAAGTAAGTACTTATTATAGTACCTAAGTACGTAGGGAGGCGCGCGCGCGCACTGGCAACGCTGAATCACAGTAGGATCAGACGGCGGCCGCTCGTTTTTATACGTATATATACACATACATAGCACACACATAGGAAGGAGGGAAAGGTAGCCATCTTAGCAGTGCGAGGAGGCATGTCACATCCGTCTCCCCGGCTGCTGCTGCTGCTGTCGTCTACGTCGTCCCCGTCGCTGCTGCTCGCGCGCGCGAGAGACACTATATAGTAGACTTTACTAACTCCGCTATAATACATATATATACATCATACACACATATACAGCCGCGTACATATGTGTATGTATACGCGAGCGCGCTCCAAGAATCGAGATACCGATACCACTGTGCGCCACCGCCGCCGTCGTCGCGCTGTGTATATATGCGACGAGACTCTGTGCCTCTGCTCTCCGTCTCTGGCTGAGTGACTGCTGCTCTGCTGGCTGTGCGTGTGACGTAGCGCGCGTGCGGGGTTAAAAGCAAAATAGGTTTCTTGATGGCTGCTGCAGCCGAGAATCGTCATCACGACTCGCCCGTCAACGACTGAGAGTGTTAATCGCGCTCGCGCGCGTGTCCTCTGTGCGTGTGTGTGCGTGAGAGAGAGTGTACGTAGCCGTCGTCGTCGTCGTTATTCGGAACATAGAGGAGACCCGCGTGCGCTCTGTTCGCCCTGTGGATCCTGTTTTCGAGGCGAGAACGGAGAGGCGAGGTGCCCAGGAGGTGCGAGAGCCAGCGTGTGCGCCGTATACGCGAGGAGCGAGAGAGAGCTAGAAGGAGTCGGCCTCCGCACGTCACTGGCACGTCCCGGGAGTTAATGGCAGAGGAAAATGTCTACGGCTACAGACCGACGTTCGGCGCCGACGGCAACGACGTACGTACAGCTATAAACTGGCTGGCTAGGCCAACCCCCCCGATTTGCGTTTCGGAGCCAGGACCGTCCGTGGTCGCTTCCTATTCCTTACCCTATACGTGACCCTCGCGCACCAGCCAGTTTAACCGTTGCTCGCGCGAGTTTAGAGCCAGCCAAGCCTTCGTATTTTGCAATTATTTTATATACTGGTCTCTGCAAGAATGCTCAAATGGGCCCATGAGGCAATGGGGCCTGAGCATCGTGCAATGGGCTGGTATTGCAGGCTGTGGCAGCCTCATGCGATGCTAATGACTAATCAAACAAGCATTGGAACTAGTTGATTCTGTCATTTGTACAATTGTACTGGTAGCTCTTTTTGCACAATGCTCTATGCGTGACTTTTGAGTATATACACTTAACTTTATACTGTGCTTATAGTGTAAATTGATTAAATGCTATTAAACTGTACATTTGACTTAATCAATAGTTTGCTTTATCATTTTTGTATGTGTCTTGCAGTCTATTACTTGTTTATGAACTATTTCTTTTTGTGAACTCTACTCACATTTCACTCTAATACTTCAAATCATATTGTTTAGAATTCTGAAAAGTGATCAAAGTCAAGTTAACTGTACACTATGCTGCCTCTTATAGATATACTTATGACTTGGTTATTATATCTGTTTCATTGATTCAGTCAGGCTATAGATTATAAAAATTTTAACAGCCAGTGAAACTGTTTTAATAAGTTTTATCATTTATATTTCTAGAGAGAAGAAGCTACAAGCAGGTTAAGGTTACGAGTGCAAGCTGGTCATAATTTAGCAAGAAAAGACATTTTTGGAGCTAGTGATCCTTACGTGCGCATAGAATTAAATACCGTCAATGGCAATGATACTGTGGATGCTGTACTTACAAAGACGAAGAAAAAAACCCTCAATCCAAAATGGGGCGAAGAATTCATATTCAGAGTAAGTTTGGACACCTGTTTATTACAAACAGTTAGATATATGCATGATCCGTAGACATTTTGAATGTAGTCGAAAGAATTTTAATTACGATACAGTAAGGAGTATATATTTTTGTTGATGCTGAATTTCTTCTAAACTTATAATTTTACTTATAATTTTAGGTGAAACCACTTGAGCACAAACTGGTGCTGCAAGTATTTGACGAAAATAGATTAACAAGAGATGATTTTCTTGGAATGGTTGAATTGAGTTTAAATAGCTTGCCAAAAGAACAGGAAGGTCGAACCATTCCCAATAAACAGTATATTCTTCGTCCACGAAAGTAAGTTTTAAGTTCTTCTACTCGCATATATGTAACTTGTATATGTTACTTATCGCTGTATTTACTTTTCAAATTAATACATTTGATTATTATTATAGTACAAATCAAAGGTCAAAGGTAAAAGGTACTTTAGAAATCTACCATGCATATATATCTGATACAAATGGTGCCATCAATAATACAGAAGCGGATACAGAAGATTCAGGATGGGAATTGTTAGATCAGATGTCCATTTCAAATGTAACCCCAGAAGAACCAGCCGAGGTAGAGCATGTTATGCTTATTTACAAATTTTGTTAGATGTTTCTGTTTGGTCCCACGATTTTACTATTCTTTAATTATTTGCATTTTATCAGATTATACTTTCAGTTTGTATAGATTTCAAAATAATAAATGTTTTTCAATTTAAGTTTTATACATAATTAAATCTCTTGTAATGAAATTATTAATAGAGACAACAAATTTATTCCATTGTATAACATAAAAGTTTTTTTTATTGTTATTAGAAAAAATATTTAAAAATATTTAATTGACTTGTCCATAGTAATTTAAATTAATATTTGAATGTTAATTAGATACAAACACAAGGTCCATTACCACCAGGTTGGGAAGAAAGACAAGATGCCAATGGAAGAACATATTATGTCAATCATATAGCCAGATTTACACAATGGGAACGACCCACTACATTGTAAGTAATAAGATAATTTGTTACTTTATTAATCACGCAGTATACTCACATATCGCGATAGAAATTCATTGACGTAATCGTCAGAAAATTGAACAAGAGTCGTGTGGTTTCAATAATTGTTAATTTAACAGTTGCGCGCAAATATCGGAATTTTGTTATTTTTTGTAGAATATTAAAACAATCTTGTTTATAAATACTTATTCATAACATTTATCATAGTTTTTATCTAATGTATCTTTTGTAACAAAAAAATATAGAAATATATTTGAAATCATATTAAAGACATTACCTTTTAAATTTACTTCTTATTAATGATACAAATAAATTTTTACTTAACAACGTTAAAATAAGTTTTACATTTAACTTTTACATTACAAAACTGCAAATGTTATCTTAAAACTATCATTCGAATTACTAAATTCTACTTTGAATTACCGTGACTTTATTAATGGAACAGCGGATTTACAGTCCGATGTTGCCGGTTAAATTCTAGTTCCGATCGATTAATAGGAACAGTATATAGTAAATATTTACGTGGGCTGACCCAAGATTTGGGCCGCCCAATTTAGTCTAACTCAAGCTTGTCGCAAATTATCACGATTTAAGAGTATAAAAATGGCGACACTAACTATAATAATGTATTTTATGTCTTTACAGTCATTTTTAATGCAATTTCTAAATTTTTATATTTTTACGTATATCAAATGTGATTTAACAGGAACAGTCAACCGACTGGAGGCGTGACACAAGAACAAAGAAACTTAGACACAGCAACCACGGAATTTCAAAGACGATACCACATTAGCGCGGACGATGCGTCGGAAGGTAGACAAAGGACTTCTGGTATTAGCATTACGCCGGTAAGATAAATTTTCTTGACGCTTCATACATAAAATTACTTGTATTTTACAAATGTATATAAAAAATTGCGTGTAAATATCTCATACTAAAATACCACCTCTAGAAATTAATTAGATAACAGTAAACTAGTTTTTTCTCCTCCTTTGTAATAAAATATAGCTCAACTTGTTTTATGTAATCATACTGTATTTTTGTCGTTACATAAGACGACTTCGCTAAGAACTAATCAGAGTAATTTGCCGAGTATTAAAAGTGATTGAAAATTCTGAGTAACGAAAGAATTCGATATATGAGATACAGAGTCTTTTTTATTTTGAGATTTCGCGCAATATTATAATAAAGTATTTTATACAAATGAGTAGCATGTGGTATGTAGCATTTTGTGCATGTTTTGTATATAAAAGGACGATGAGTTATCGCCGGACGTGGAGGACGAAGGTGAGGGTGGGAATCGAAGGGAAAGGGTTGTCGGTAATGCATCCCAAGATCATGGACATGACAATAACCGGGCCGATCGCGACAACCAGGTACATTATCATACTTTTTTTTTAATTATTGAAACATACATTTATATATATATGCATGCTGGCATCAAACTTTTCGTCGCGGCATGTTTAATCAATATATGATTTTTAAAATGTTTAATCAACAAAAGTTTTCTCTTTCATTTTTGTAAAAACTGACTTGTTCAATTTAATTTCATTATTAGTTATTAACACCGAAAACTTTTCAAAAAATCTGCACAAAGCACTCAAATTTTTACTTCAACATATGAATGTGGTGAATTAATTTTTATACCCATTCACGGTTTTATTTTATTTTAAACAACATAAAACTTTCATTAACGATTTCGAATGCATATACAGATTTGCAAATGAATAAAAAAATTATTTAAGTCTCTCCCGAGCATTTGCATTCAACCATAGTAACTGTTTACTTTATCTGTAGAACGACGACAATGTAGATAGTCCAGCTGGCTCCAGACGATCATCTGAACAGGTAATTGCCACTCGTTATTATTCCAAGCCCAACAAAAAACGATTATCCACCCGTCTCTAACTAAACCAACGTTCCTTTTCAACCTAAAGATCGCGGAGAGTCCAAAGCCGCTGAACGGCGAAGGCTTGCCGCCTGGCTGGAGTATGCAACTCGCGCCTAACGGTCGCATGTTCTTCATCGATCATAACGAACGCGCTACGACGTGGGTGGACCCACGCACGGGCAGGCCGAGCTCTATACCCTGGCACAACGTGCCTTCGGCGACGCCACGTAGCGATATCGACCAGCTTGGACCGCTGCCCGAAGGCTGGGAGGAGCGCGTACACACCGATGGCAGGATCTTCTTCATTGATCACAGTGAGTTGAATCTTTTTTTTCGTTTAATTGATTTAGATATGTGTTGTAGAAGTTCGGCCCGTTTTTATGAACAAGGCAGGTAACAAGTTAGAAGTTTTATAAGGATCGATAATTTAAACTTTTTTAATTCTCCACTTATGTTTTTAATTCAATATGAGCTTTTGGTGATATATACGTTTGGTAGTACAGTGAGGTATTTTACGACATAGTTCGAATATTTATATTAATAAAGTAGTATCGGGTAGAAAATAAATGATAAAGAGTAATGGATATTGAATGCCTATTTATTAATAGCAGACTGTTTCCACTAGCAACAATAAAATTATAAAACGACATTACATGTATTTTTAGAAATATTAGTCACTACAGCGATATATATGTAAGATATATACAACAAAAACCGGTATTCGTGTAGTTTTCTAAGTAGTCTCGTTACAAATTAATTTCACGCGTAGCTTACAATCTATTTTGTAAGCTGTACAACGATCGTTATAGTTTTTGACGACGTACTGGTTCATTAAAAATGTCGTGAATAATCAATACACACCTTTATTTATTCCGACCCAGCCCCCAAACAATAATAGACATAGTTTTTAAATGAATGTTTCCATTTTAAATTACAAGAATATGAAATATTCAACACAAGTAACAGAACAATTAATTTACGAAACTCTTACGTTTTTATTATAGCCATTCTTTTTTTAACTGATGGATCAATTGGAATAGTAATGACGATAATACATATTGCAATTTTTACGTAACTAAAAATTTAAGTGAATTAGTATTTTGAATTAATATTTTTTTTTCAGACACACGAACAACTCAGTGGGAAGATCCAAGATTATCAAATCCTCAAATAGCTGGACCAGTATGTATTTATTTCTTTCTTTAAAAATGTGGCATATCCAACTTTAACTATTTACAATACGTTTTATTTTCAGGCCGTTCCATATTCTAGAGACTATAAGCGTAAATATGAATACTTAAAATCGCAATTAAGAAAGCCAGTAAGCAAAACATTTTTTTAAATTTATATTTCAACTTGATAGAATACATGTATGTTTTATCAAATTGATTATAAATTGTAATTTCAGTAAATGTTGGTATTTGGTCTGAGTCATGTATTCAATTTTTCAGAACAACGTTCCCAACAAATTTGAAATTAAAGTCGGCCGAAACAACATCTTGGAGGACTCCTATCGCATTATTAGTTCTGTAAATAGGGTTGACATTCTGAAGACAAAATTATGGGTAGAATTTGAAGGAGAAGTGGGTCTCGATTATGGTGGTCTAGCTCGTGAATGGTTCTTCTTACTGTCTAAAGAGATGTTCAACCCTTACTATGGCTTATTTGAATATTCAGCGATGTAAGTTATTTTTCTAATAGTTATACGTTAATATAAAGTAACAAAAGATTTAATTAAATTTTACACTTTTATCACAGGGACAATTATACTTTACAAATAAATCCATTTTCGGGACTGTGCAATGAAGAGCATTTGAACTATTTTAAATTCATCGGGCGTGTAGCAGGCATGGCTGTATACCACGGAAAACTTTTGGACGGTCAGTGACGTTTTAGTCGATAACGACTAATTAAAAACTTTTCTTATTTGCACTATCTAGTTCTATAATTACATCAAACAGACTTCAGATAAACACCTTTAATAGTTAATATTGTCAATGTTAAAAAAAAATAGATTCTTTTCTTTTTAATTTTGTATTTTATAAAAAGAAGTTTTAATTACTAATGTGCTATGAATATGGTAAATTTATTTGTCAGAATAATACAGAGTATACATACTATGTATAGTATTACCGAGACTTACGTTAAAAAGTTCGATGTAACTTACATCCCATAGAGGTAGTCAAGATTTCTGTACATAGATCCATGTTTTCATAAATATTATATAATTTACTGTACTTATTAAAATTAAAAAATTCAAGATTTTACGTTCGCAATTGATTGAAAATTAATGGCTTTTTATTTTATAAAGACAATTCTTTCTTATTAATTGATATTTTTTATTGTTGTAAATAACAGCTTTCTTCATTCGACCATTCTACAAGATGATGTTGGGCAAACAAATTGACTTGAAGGATATGGAAAGCGTCGATTCCGAATATTACAACTCGCTTCTTTGGATCAAGGAGAACGATCCAAGCGAGCTCGAGCTGACATTCTGCGTCGATGAGGAATCCTTTGGACACACATCGCAGCGCGAATTAAAAACGGGCGGTGCCAACATTTCTGTAATCAACGAAAATAAGGACGAATACATAAGTCTAGTGATACAGTGGCGTTTTGTGTCGCGCGTTCAAGATCAGATGAATTCCTTCCTCGAGGGCTTCAACGCGCTCGTTCCCCTGAACCTCGTGAAAATCTTCGACGAGAACGAGCTCGAGCTTCTCATGTGCGGTATCCAGCACATCGACGTCAAGGATTGGAAGCAGAACACGCTCTACAAAGGAGATTATCACGCCAATCATATAACCGTCCAGTGGTTTTGGAGGGTCGTGCTGTCCTTCAACAACGAGATGCGCGCCAGGCTGCTGCAGTTCGTCACGGGAACATCGAGAGTACCGATGAACGGCTTCAAGGAGTTGTATGGTAGCAACGGACCGCAACTATTCACTATTGAAAAGTGGGGCACGCCCGATAATTATCCACGGGCACATACTTGGTAAGTAATATGGCTTTATAAAATATCTTAAATAAGTATAAACACAGTCAGAGTTGCATATTTCAACAATCATCGGTGTATTTACGTTGAAATTAAAATTTTTAAATTTTAATTTTTGTAACTTTCTAAGGAGTTAATATTTTTCAATTCTGAAGAAGTAAATAAAAGCTCGTCTTCTTCATCTTTATCTTCTGTTTTTAAAAGAATGTAAACATCTTTTAGATTTTTCGGCAGATTTTTTTTTTGACATTTTTTTGAAATAAAATTAAATATCTTGGCAGCTCGAGTTTTAGAAAGAGTTAGACTGTACTATTGCATGATACTTTTTCATTTAACATAATATACTAAAGTTTAAGCCTAACCCCTAATTTGGAAGTTTAATCTTATATTAATTAGTTTCGGAGAATCAAAATAAATCAGGTGTCTTGTTTCAAATGAACTGGAAATTAATTCTCTCTGAAATCAAATTCCTCAAATTTCATTTTAAACTAATGTATTACATAATACTGTATTACTAATTAGCAGTTAGTAAATTATTATTAAATATTTTTGTTAATATACACCCTTCTAACGTTATACTGATTATGCAGATACTACATTATTTTTTACATCAAATAGTTGTCAAATATCTTTAAAGCTGTTTAAACTGCGTTTTCCAGTAATGATAAATCAATATTTCATTTAGAAATGATGAAAGATGTCGCAATCCACTATACATTGAGTATTTTTAATTGGAATCTTTCGTGAGTTATTTAGAACTCAGTTTATTAAATTTTAAGAGATTAAAGATTTTAAGAGATTTAAGATTTACAAATTTGTTTTGGGTTTTTGCCTTTTGCATATGTTATTTTAAAATCTATGACAAATATCATGTAAATTTTTTAAACAATAAAATATTACCGCTCTAAAATATGAATACTACAGTTGAGGTATTATCATCTTTTTCAGTTTCAACCGTATCGATCTGCCACCCTATGAAAGCTACCAGCAACTCAGGGACAAGCTGATCAAGGCAATCGAGGGCTCGCAAGGATTCGCTGGGGTGGATTAGCGCGAGATTCCTTTTTTCATGATGATACCTGTAATATAATGTATATATGTATACGTATATGCATACTAGATGCTATCTTTTTCTCTACACATATAATACTATTTTTCTTCTACTTCCTAAAATACAGACGAATTGGTTATTACATAATTCCATTATCGGTGATCGAAGAAGGAGAGTTAGTGCAAAATCCCATGTGTTGGAGGTAGTATTAAATAAAGAAAAGGAAGAAAAGAATAAGAATAGCGAGAAAAATAGCAGTAAACGATAAAAATTACAGAACGTTTTAAAAATTTCCACTTCTACGATTCTTAATGCATTTACAAATGAAGACTCGCAAAACGCAACGAGAGCGAAATATTCGACAATTTGCGTCTGTGAAAAAACTCAATAATCGACTTAGCGTATATTTAATATACAAAAAACATTGTTCATGATCGCAGAAACTTGCGTGAGAGAACTTGGGAAAATAATAATGATGATGATGGAAAAACGATAAAGATAAATCGAATGATAGATATTGCATATATAAAGAAAAAATTTCTAAGTGATATATTGTTTGATATTGAACATAAAAGTGCTTCATAGATTAACTAATCCAATTAAAAATTGTACATATGTTTGTAACACGAATGAAAATTCTCTAGTTGACTATGATATTCCATTTATTGAGTATTGTTTTGTGTTTCTTTTTTATGACGGATCTATTACGATTGCGGAATTTAGTTATATGCTACGACGAGAACAGACGAGGACATGCAAAAAACCGTTAATAAAAATTACGCTTGTACTACAATTATCTATTTTAAAATGAAATGAAAACGAGTTAGATTTATAATATATTTGTTAAGTCGCTCTCCTTGGCCTATTATAGTATATCGTCAACTTTTTGAAAATGTCTTTGAGCTTTACAATTTGTTTGTCCCTTTTCGGTGAAAACATTTTAGCAACATTGAAATATTTATTTATTTTTTTTATTTGGAAAATATTTATAAATAGATGTATATGATTGTGTATAATATTGTTTTCGGATAATACAGTTTCGTCATTATTTATAAATGCATGCCTTTTACCGTTTTATTACAACTTCAATTACCTCTAAATTTATTTTATATATTTGTAGCTCAGAATGAAAGTCGTAAAATAAGACATATAATTTTTTTTAAAGAACAATTAATCGCTAACAAAATATTTACTGTGACATGTTATAGTTTCACACAAGTACATATATAACTTATAATATTTCAATATAATTCTACTTTTATTTTGAGCTAACAACATTATTAATAGTTTCAAAATCTTTTGATCAGTTTTCTATAATGAAAAAAAAAACAAATAAAAGATATGTATAATAACACTTTTTAAGAAATTGTTGTGGTTAATTTGTTTTTATTATTGATTCTTTGAGAGAATTGTTTTTAAATTCTATAGATGTAATAAAATATTTTTAAATATTCAAGATCATGTATTTGTTTTTACTTTAACTAGATTGTAGTAAGTTTGAAAAAATTTTATTTATAAAAATAATGGAAAGCCTTACTATTTTAACGTCAAAGATTAGGAAGTGATAAATTCAATAATCAATCATTTAATGTATAAAGATCGCAATATTTTACAATATGTAATACCGAAAGAAAGGGACATGTAGATCCTATATTTGATTAGAATTACAGCTTAATTCCTCAAGTACGAAAACATGCAATATGTATTACAATATACACAAATATGTACTTTTTGACAATTTTATAGTCTTTTAAAACAACAATAAGCCGTATATAAGTATCCTTGTGATTCGAGGCTACTTTATAGTCATCGAAACGACAACGAGTTTGGTAAATACGATGAACCTATAGAGCTCAAAGCTACATTATACGGTATAATAATAATAATAATAATGGTATAATTTTAATCAAGCAAGAGTATTTGAGACCCCAGATAGAATAGCTTATTTTGCACCTATCTCTAAAATTACGTTTATGTTCAAAACTTTCGTAGATCGCGAAATATCGATAAACATTTTATCTTATCAATTTATCGGTCATTATTTATTTTTTTAAATCATTTTCAATCACACTCTTAGATTATCCTTTTACTCAATTTTACTTAGGATGGATATCACGTATTTTGTTAAAGACCAACTTACTTTCCTAAATGTACACGTTTATTCAAGAACGTTGATTACTATTTTTTAAATGTCTATCGATATTTTGTATTCTTCCGAAATTTTTTCTCGTCTGCAATAGGAGTGCGTGCTCTATCCCTTGTCGCAGGGGCTAACCTCGGCACCAGATGAAACAAAACAGAGAGAATGCTGACGAAAGCTTTGTCTGCCGCATCGCAAGTGTGTCAATTATATCGCGAAACTTTTGTTTTTTAACGTTGTAATGTCCGGCGTCTTGTGTCATCAAGGCTAGTCGCTTTTTATGATAAAAATAAAACCGGCTTTCTCGGAAGGGAAAACAAAAGATTTCTTGCTATCGTGCATTATGTGTCTAAGAATTATTCTGCTTGCACGATATGGACGAAAGATTATTGAAAGTTCTCTTTGTACTTTGTACACAAACACTTGTGGATACGCAATCTTAAGTTTCATGTAATTGTTTTCTTTTGAATTATATGTAAAAGGTTTGTTGTACTACAAACTATTGTTAGTATTAATCGTTAAATTTTTAAATAAATTTTACATATTATATTCCATTAAATAAAAAGCTTTATATACATACTATACTTGCAAAAATTTATTTTACGAATAATTTTCATAATACATAATTTTATTCTAAGCATTAATTTCAAGAGTTTTTTTATTAAAAACTCTATACTGTACCAATGAGCACTTAAGAAGAAAATAATGGTTTTTGTAATTGTTATAACTTAAAATATTTTTTCAAACTTAAATTTTGTTATGAATTTTTATTGTGCAAATGACAGATGTTTACATTACGAGGCAGGAGGATTTTCACGATTGTGCAAAGTACAAAAGTTCCGTCTTATTTCAGTCGTTCTTCTCTTACTTTTTATCTTGCAGTTTTATCACACGGCGTATTGCACTTGAAATCTTGAAGAATTAATTAACAAACTTCATGTGGAAAATGCAACTTCTCTAAGTTTTCTTTTGAGGAATAATCGCGCGTCGTTGTGACAGATCGCAAAACTTTTTATTTAGAGCTGATATATATATATATCACTATGCGTTTATGTCAGTGTGTGTCCGCGTGCATGTACATGTGTAAGCAAAGGTTAATGAAATTTTGCAAATTTATGGACATAAAAAGATAATAGAAAAAACTCGAAAGTTCTTTATTAAGGCAATAGGGACAGTCAGTTGTAATTAACTTTTTACGACTCACCAACATCTTTATAGTGTTAGCGTCTTTGTTCCTCCTTGACTCGGACTGACGAAAGCATCTATATTGTATAGAACAATGCGATCTTGTATATGCGAATTGAGGTAGGTAGAGAAAAGCAGAGTCGTAAACCGAAAGTATCCGAATTGTTAGTATTTATTATTTTAATTTTGCTTTACTTGAACATAAAGAAATATTACTATTCGTAACAAAGCTATAAATACTAGAGAAAAATATTGGTTAAAATTATTCAATACAACAAACATATAGTTTCCATTTTATATATGTTTTTATTTTGTACGTAATTAAATAACAAAAGAAATCAATAATGTAAATATGTATTTAAAAAAGTATTTTATTTGTTAAAATTTTTATATACTTTCGGTTGACAAAGCTATGTGTACCTAGTAAAAGAAGCGAGAGTAAGAGAAAAAGAATGGACATAATAAACATATTTTGTTATCGCGCAGCGATTGTGTGCCTTGATTCGGTCGAAGAAGCTTTCAAATGCGATAATTGTAAAGTGCGACAGGAGAGCGTTTAATTAATTTCTTTTTTCTGTTCTTCATATGCGTTTTAGCCATTGTACATATATTATACTTTTTAATTACGAAGGAGCGTTATGCTGTTTATTTCTGTTGAAGAGCCAAATCAGCCTTGATATATAATGAATATAGGATGAGTGATTATTAGGGGGATGCTCGCAGTTTTTTCTTTACTGACATTTGTATTTTGCAAACGATTTTTTAGATCGTTCATTCGCGAGCCCAATATTAACAATAATGCAATGGTTTTTTACGAGGGGAAAAAAATTACAGAAAAAAAATTAAGAATATACTTGTAGATACAATATATAGGACCAGTTTGTTAATTGTTTTAATTACAAATGATATAATTGAATCAAATTTAATAGCATATTGTAAATGTGGTATAAGATAAAAATGGAGTTGATAATATTTCATGTACTAGAAAAATTGTAAAATGAAAGTGTCGGAAATTTGAAACTGGAGAATATGTCAAGGCCCTTGGGGGGTATGTCTTGTTACTGATCACTTTGTATTCTTCAACTTGCATATATGAAAATTATTAATATAAAAATTACGTTATAAGAAAATTATTTTGTGTAATAAATAGTTTATGTAATATTATATATAGTACTATATACAATGTAATAAAATATTTAAAGATTTCTAAAAGAACACATTTGCTGTAAGTATTTTATTTCACTCAACCCTTCTCATCCGTCTCTTTCCTTGTGTATAAACAAATTCTGGTCTTTAAATAAATCATAAATTATGCAAACATATAATTATTGTATTTAAATTATAGATTTCTTCCAAATCAAGTAAACACGATTGTTCAGTAAACATCTTGTTATGATTAGCATTATTTCAAAATGTACCTCTCATTTTGCCAAAAGCAGAATCATCAAGGCTATTTTAATGGCAAATGACCTATTAATTTCGAATTAACTCGCTCTGCACGTATGAATGCGTGTCCAATGGAATATAAATTTATTCCTATTCGTGTTTGGCCTACAAAGCTAAGAGCGACGTTAGTGTGTGCAAATAATTTATTATTATTTCAATTTGCAAAGACTTCTTTGATTACTTGTTTTGACAGTTAATAAGTACACGCGACATCACAAATAAATATAAATCATTATTCAATTAAAAAAAATAACCATTCACAAAGCCAAAATATCTGAACACTTTGACTTAAAGTATATGGATTATCGATACGCGTATAACACACCCATATTTCACAACTAAAAATTCGAACCCCCCGATAATTTTCCCTTTCCACAAAAGAAAATCCGGCAAAAGTCAGTATAGCGATTCGAAACAGCTACCTACCTACCTGCCACTTCCTCACTCGCCCCCACGACACTTTTACTGCACTCACTCTCTCTCTCCTTCTCCCTCTCTCTTTCTATTTCCCCGCCTTATAACGCAACACACACGCCTCTCTCTCGAAACTGGAGCCGTAAAATTCGGCGATCGCGCATATGCCTCTCTCTCCCTTGGCCGGTCTTTCCACCTCTTCTCTCCATCAATTTTCCACAGTCCCACCTCTCTTTACATCACCCTGGAGCGTCATAAACACACTCCGGCCGCGAGGAACAAAAAGCCGCCTACCCTTTGAGGGTGCGAGCTTCCGTGTAATACTTCCAATTGCTGTTTCATTTCACGGCTCGAGATAAACGGCCGGCCGTTATTTTCATATTTCAGAACTAATGCCGTTTCTTTTACAGCGGTGCGCTGCGAGAGAAGGTAGAGCCTTTTGGAATTAAAGGGGGATGGCTTGGTATTTGCCTGGTCTTGGGTTGAAAACGATAATAATAAGCGTTTTAAATTCAACGAATAAAGTTCGTTTTATTATAGCATCAGGGATGTAAGTAAATGGCAATTAGTAGCAAGACGCTAGAGTTTATTTTGCAGGTAGTTCGATAATGTATATAACGTAACGTCAAATCAACTTTTGCAATATAAGTCACATTCAGTAGTGGATATATTACAAGTAGCGTAGAAAGTACAAAGACACATAAAGCAATATAACTTTTAGAATTCTAAAACTTATCCATTTGATACAGTTATATAGAACGACGTTCTGTAATATACTTTCGAAGCAAGAAAAGTTACTGTATGATATGGAATTGTGTAAATCCGAACGCAGAGCAGAAGTTAAAAAAAGACTAAATTCTAAAGTGAAAGGGTTTAATATTATAAAGTAGTATAGGGCAATAAAAAGTTTTGGCTTGTGTAACACAAACTTTTATTGTACAAATATAGTATATATATTTAAAACGAACGCATCTGGCTACAGTAAAAAAGTTATTAATCAGTGGAGTGCGTGTGATCATACTCTTCAAAATCCCTATACAGTTTAAATCGACGACTACTAGACCTAAAAAACGCCGGCTTCTAGAGCCCGATAGGCCTATAATAGTTACAGAGCTATTGATATCCAAAGATTGGTGGAAAATTGTGACTGGGTCAACTTTGACGCATCGTAGCTCAGCTCCTACTGAATATTATTATTATTTTTACCTTTTGTATATACCACCAAAGGTGTTTAAGAAACGTAAAATATGACGTTTCCTCATAAAAGGAAAAGCCCATTCAAAAGGGCCGATAACCGAGGCACCTCGTTTATCCGCTCCCTAAAAGGGCCACGAGACCATCTACGCCTTTCACCATGCCGAGCTCCAGTCGCCGCGAGATGTCGCTCCCCCCACCGCATGCACCGCTATCCGCTACTGCACTCTCCCATAGCCGCACCATCCGTCTCTCTCACCTACGGGCTCTTGCACACATACACGCGTCCGCGTAAGAATGCACGAGCGCGCATCTCGGCAGCAGCAGCGGCAGAGTCCAGACTGAGCAGAGAGCGAGGCACGCAGAGGAGGAGCGCTGTGATCTCGCGCGAGCGCGCGAAAAAAAACACAGAGAGAGGGACGAGCCGACTGACAGCTGTGCGAGAGAGCGAGCGTCTCCGAGAGAGTTAGAGTGCTAATAATAATAATACAAGTGCATCATCGCGGTCTGCGCGCGCTGCTGCTGCTGTGTTTGTGTGTCTGTGTGTGCTGCTGCCTCGCGCTGATCGATTGGCGTGCGACGACGACGAGACTCCGCGGGCGCGTCGTCGTCGAGAGGTGGTGTGTACGTATATGTATACACACGGTATACGTCCTGTCTCTCGAGCGCGGCCTGCTCTCCCGACGATCAGGACGATGATGATGATAACGGCGCAGCCGCAGACGACCAGTGCTGTGTGATATACCCTGTTGTACTACTACTTCTGTGTTCGCGCGCCTTTCTACGTGTGTGTGTGTGTGTGCAGGCGTAAGCAAGGATATATAGTGCGGAAAAATAACCTTAATACGCACCCGTCTCTCGACAACGTTCGTTCTGCGTGCACTGCGAGTGAGTGATACCACTATATACGCGCGCGATTCTCCTTTGTCTCTCTGCGTGTTGTCAGCGCCCATAGCCCGCCCCGAAGAGGAACAGGACAGCGCCGCTTCGTCGTGCAGTCCTGCGGCCCACCCTGTTATTGCCACACACAACTCCGCAGCGCCGTAGAACGTTTTGTCTTTCTCGCAGCCGCCTCGCTTCATCCCCCTCATATGTGCTGCAGGTAGGTCTGTGTATGTGTGGCTGGGTGTGTGTGTATGTGGCCGTTCTCGGCACACGGCGCCGCCGCCGCCGCCGCTATGCGGCACACGACGGTGTCGTTGCACCGTAGTAACGCCGCATGTATATATACACAGCGGCGGACGACTGCCACCCCATCCCCCCCGCCGCTTTTGCCGGGGTGGAATTTTGTTTATAACGGAGGATGAGAGGGGTCGATGCACCGCTGCTGCAGTCGTGCCGGTGTTTTGTTTTTGTTGCTGTTGTTGAGGGTTGGTGTAATAAGGGCCGAAGGCTGGGTTGAGATGGCTGTATATATAGGCTAGCGCGGGTAGATATTAACGTTTATATTTAGTGACGGGAGGTTATATGCGTCGTAGGGCTATTTAAAGATGTTTAATAATAAAGGGATTGCGATGTAAACAGTGTGGGTAGGTACCGATGTGGCATTGTGTGTAGCAAAGGTACAGGTGGCGCGATGATTGGTTTAAT
>JAPYZP010001393.1:0-17521 GCA_030522985.1 Torymus sinensis | reverse complement strand
AAACAGAATATTTTTAAGCAATCAGTTTATAGCTTATAATTTTTTCTCGTGACTTTTCAAACGTTTCGATTGTGCGGGAGTTCTAGAACGTTGCCGGTCGCATTAAAGTGTCGAGACGCTCGGTGCCCAGATTAAAGTCGAGATAGATAGAGAGAGAGAGAGGGAGAGTATCGTCGCCGCAATGAACCCCCATATTAATGAAATGATTACCGTTCCCCTGTGTTCGACCGGACATTTGGTACATCCGACGTCCCTTCTTCCACCCGTAGAATTGACGCCGTGCAGCCAAACAGTGAAATCAATTCGCCGCGCTGTGTACGGAATCAAAACGATACCTGCATGTCGTCAACGAATTTATTCTTGTTTAGATTGTTGGCAAAACTAATGTACTCTGTATCATAGTCATGCGGTTAGACGTTAGAACTGTTATATATTTTTTATTTGATGAGTAATATCTTTATTTATCTTTAAATTTCCTAGATTAGAAATTGTATTCATTTTCAATTTCCATAATTAAAAAATCTTTTCAATGCTACAGAATCCACTTAATATGTTAACTTAAATAGTTAATACTTTGCTAATAACATGTTTCAATTAAAAAACACAAAAGTATAAGTAGTATCAATTATTCTATAGTTAAATGTACATAATTAAAAGTACAGATTACTTTAAAATGTAACCATATCATGATTGTTTAATTAAAAATGTTAACATTTATAAAAATAATAAACAACGAAATACCTTCATAGTAGGATTGCATTAGAAAAGTGATTATATTATATTATATTAGGTAAAAATATAAATTTTCAATGTACAATATTAACATATTATTTAAAAAAGAATCTGAATAACGATGAATCACCATTACCCAATTTTGTCATTTGACGTTACTGATAAACTCAGTACTATTTCGACATGTCAAAGGGCAAACGCTATTTTTCTAACATCGCCGATTATCACAGTTGTTTGATAATGCTACTTCATATTCTTTGTGATAACGTGAAAACGCCATGACAATTTTTTCCTTGTTATGGCTTTACAGTTTTTTTCTCTACTACTGAATTAGGTAATGACTAGAATATTTCAATGTTCGCGAGAATCTGCTAGTTCATTAGCCTTTAATTAATCGATATGTGTTATAAGAATTCGCTAATGAGAATATTTTTTAATTTACAAGAAATATAAACAGATAAACAATAAATGTAAATTTTAAAAATTAGTTTTTACCGAAATAAATATTCAATATCAATATTTAAATGAAAACAAAATTATGAAAGCAATTTTTTACATTCTAGTATTGAAAAATAATTTTTGTAGATTAAAATATTTCGGCATTAATTTGGAATTTCCATCACTTGCTCGAGTACTTCAGACTAAAAGTGAATTAATGACCTTTTGAGTATAATGTATATTAATAAAATCAATTCAGTTGACTTTCAATCGACTTTAGCCTTTTTGATAAATTTTCATATTTTTATTTCAGTTGATAATTTATTTTTCCTCGTTTATCAGGTTGATAAGTATATAAGTAAAAGTAAAAGTAAACAAGTAAGCAACGATATCAATTTAGAAAAAGTACATAGTTCCATATTTTTATATATTACTTTTAATATTTAGTTAACGCAACTTTTTGCAATCTTAAATTTTTCTGAATCGAATTCTTAGCTTAAAAATAGAATTCTCGAGATTGCGGGTCACGAGAAGTCGCGACGATTATCGTTTTATCAGTAGCGACCCCACTACTGACTTTTCTCTTGTCAATGCATAAATATATTTTTTTCTTTCCCGAATTATCTGTTTCAGCATATATGATTAATTATTTTCTTTTTTCTCTCTTTCCCCACGTTGGGAGATTGATGTATTACACTTTATTGAAATATTGGATAAAGTATACTCATTTTTGTAGTATACTGTGAATTTTTCATGTTCGTGAAGTTATAATAAGATGATTAGTATTATTTCTTTAAATAGTCGAGTTTTAGATAAAAATAGTAATTAAATTAAAAGAAGTAATTAACGCATGATTAATAATGAATATTTTTTTCTGTATGTAAAGAATCGCATTTCAATTTTTATTTTATATATACATAGATAATTACTAAGTATGCGCCTCTGATATTCTTTAAAAAAGTTGTTTGAAAATAATATTCATGTTTTAATACATCCACGTTTGTGAAATGAGAATAATTTCCAAATTATGTTAAGGATATTTAAATCTTAATTTGTAACTATAACATGTTCTTTTTAAATTTTTAGGTAAGTGTACCGTCGGCTGCCATGGAAGTAAGTAATAAACAATGTGCAAGCTATGACCTTCAAAATACAATAGAAATTAAAAATATAATTTAAAATTTACAGTGCACTCGGATCAGTCATATAAAGAAGGACAAACATACTTGTACGCACTAGACGGCACGTCAGTAACATCAGTAAGCGAGGGCCAAGGAGAAGCAACACTAAAACTCAAAGCTGACGTTGAATTGGCTGTTAAACCTGACTGCATAAGGCAACTCAGGTTAAAGAACGTCCAAGTCAATGGAGCTGTAAGTAAAAGAGATTTGATTAAAAGAATGAATTTTTCAAAGCCTTAATGCGCGCGTATAAACGATCTTATTTCTCGATTCAGGCCGTACCTCAACAAGATCTCGAAAAGTACGCTCTTCAATTCAATTACCATCATGGGCACATTGACACCGAATTATGTGCCGAATCTGGAGATTCACAAGCTTCTCTCAACATTAAGAGGGCTGTAATCTCACTCTTCCAATCCTCCGTAGTCCAAGAGGAAGGTTCGACCAGTCGACATGAGGTAAGATTCTATTCAATTATTTCTGAGTAACTACTTTATTAATTTATTTTTAAAATAAAAAAATTAAAACTAACTTTTTTCGAACAGATCGATGTTCTTGGAGGATGTGTCACAGATTTTACCTTCTTCAAAGATGGGGATACACAAGTTATACATAAAGTTAGGAATCTTAACCAGTGTTCCAACAGAGAAAACATTAAGCAAGGTTTATTCTCTGGCATTGTCAACCCTACGGCTGGAATTCAGTCTACTCCTATTATTGGAGCTCACCAAAAAGTTGAGCAAAGATACAAAAATGGTGTTCTTGACAAAGCTGTGTCCACAGAAACATACAAACTCAGGCCATTCAGTAATGGCGATGCTGGCGCTAAGACGGTTGTCGAGACTATTTTGACCTCCAAAGGTAAAAAAGAAGACAGTCCAACTGCAGCTGTATCACTGCCAAAGTCTTTAATTTTCGAAGCTCCTCATCCCGTTGTTAAATCATCAGTTGAAAGTATTGAAAAAGCTTTGCAGTCAATTCATAAAGAAGGCTCAGAAGCTGTAAAACCAGAAGAAGCAAGACGCTTCTCCGAACTTATTAGAGTATTACGTACCAGCAGCAAAAAAGATATTTTGACTGTTTATCATAGAATAAAGGCTGGAGCTGGATATGACAAAGAAAAGGACAAGAAAGTACTTTTGGATGCTCTCTATCGTACTGCAACGGGTGAAGCTGCCGAAGTTGTCGTTGAACTTATTAAAAACAAAGAGATCACTGATTTGCAAGCTGTCCTTTATTACGCCAGTCTTGCATTTATTCAACACGTTAATCTTCCATCCGTAACTGCAATTGCTACATTGTTAGATCAACCAAACTTGTCGCGTATCGGATATCTTGGCATTGGTCAAATTATTGGAAGATACTGTCAACAACATTCCTGTGAAAATGTACCTGAAATTAAGACTGCACTGAAAAAAATGGTCGATCAAGTTAAAAATGGAAAGGCTAACAAACGCTCAGAAGAAGATACTATTATTGCTGCTCTGAAGGGTTTAGGTAATGCCAAATATTTGGACGATGCTACGTTGCAAAAACTTGCTAACATTGCAGCAGACAAAAAAGTTCGTAACAGAGTTCGTGTAGCAGCTATTGAAGCACTGCCAACTAAATGCTCCATGTTGTGGAAGAACATTCTCGCCAAGCCTTTCGCTGATCAAGAAGAAGATAGTGAAATAAGAAACAAAATTTACTTGTCGTTTGTTGCTTGTCCTTGCAACAAAATTGCTACCCAAATTAAGGATGTTTTAGACAAAGAAAAAATCTATCAAGTTGGTTCTTTTATAACCTCACACTTGCGCAACCTTAGAGCTTCTGCTGATCCATTCAAACAGAATGCCAAAGCTCATTTTGGTCAAATCCGCCCACGTACCAAATTTCCCGAAGATATCCGTAAATTTTCGTTCAATAATGAGTTGTCGTATGACTTGGACGCATTCGGTGTTGGATCAACTGCTGAAAGCAATGTAATCTACAGCCAAAACAGTTTTGTTCCACGTTCAGCAAGTTTGAATTTAACTACTCAAATTTTCGGACATTCCTTCAACTTTTTGGAACTCAACACTCGTGTGGAGAACCTTGATCGTGTGATAGAACACTTCTTTGGACCAAAAGGAGTCGTTCCAAACCAAAAAACGCAAGACGTTGTTAAGGATGGCTTCACTAACATGAATGGATTATCCAACTACATCAGAGAACGTTTTGAGAAGAGTGTTCGTGGTAAACGCGAAGTTAAGCAAGCAGAGCTTGACACCTTTGCTAAAGGAGTACAATTGAGAGGAAACGAAGTTGACGAAGATCTTGATCTTGATTTATCTATTAAATTATTTGGTGTTGAATTAGCATTTTTAAGCTATGAAGGATCAAGCCATTCTTATACACCAGAACAAATTGTTGATAAAATTTTTGCACACTTTGACCAAGGAATTAACAAAGTGAAGAATCTTAACTATGACGTTGAAAACCACATTCACTTCCTTGACGCAGAGTTCATTTACCCAACTGGTTTAGGTGTTGCGTTGAATCTAGGAATCACAGGATCCAGCGTTGTCCGTACTAAGACCAATACTAAAATCGATATTCCAGCCATCCTTGCCGATCCGCAAAACACCGCTTTCAAAGTTGCAGTGGAACCTAGTGCATCTATCGAATTTGTTGGAGACATGACCGTTTCTGACGGCTTTGGCGTTGAATCAGGAATTAAACTTGTCACTACCCTTCATACAGCAACTGGATACGATTTGAATGTTAAGGTCCTTGACGGTAAGGGCATTGATGTCAGCTTGGGTGTACCCAAGAGGAAACAGGAAATCGTTAGCATCTCTAGTGATGTCTTATATAATAACGGCAAGCCCGATAAATACACACCTGTTAAGTTTAGCAAGGGAAAAGAAAGGTCTGACTGTTTTGACCAATTCACTGCCCCGTTAGGACTTGTGGTTTGCGGACATATTTCTTACCCATATGACAACCTTGCTTCTTTACAAAAGAAACCATTCTATCCATTGAGTGGACCTTTCAAATTTTATGTGACAGTTGAAAATAACGATGTCTCTAGCTACCACTTCAAGGCATTGTACAATGACAAAAATCCTAAGGATCGTTCTCTTGAAATACTTCTTGAGACACCCAACAGCAGAACTAGCAGATACGTATCTCTTAATCTTCAAGCCGCCGTTGAGCCAGATCCAAAAATCAAAATTGCATTTGACTCGCCAATTAAAAAAGCATCAGCAGAAGCAATTGTTAAACGAAGTGCTCAAGAACAAACCTTGACAGTCACTGTTAAGAATGACCAAGTTGAGTACTTTGCACGTGCTGGAGTTGAATCTTTAGGAGGTAATAAATACAAACCTGTTCTGGAGTACAAAGTTCCAGAGCATATTGAAAAACTCGCTGGCTCCAAAACAAGCAAAAAGGGAGATCAAACTCATCAAGTTCAAGGTACTGTAGAAGTTGCTGATCACGATGGAGGTAAAAAGTACGTTTTCAATGACGTCCAATTCGTTTCTAATGGTCGCAAAGTGGTTGGAATCGATGGTAACGCTGTTTCGACTCCAAAATCTCTTGAAATTGATGTGAGTCTTAGCTACGCCGATGATAAACTTGGCATCAAAGTTGATGGTAAACGTCTTGGAGAAAACCAATATTCTTGGTCAGCTTCTGCGTTACCCTCTAAAAATCCGGCTAATGCTTTTGGAATTGAATGGGAATACCACCGTCAAAAGGCGCAATGGGACAACAAGTTTGCATTTGTTCAAGGAGCAGATCTAAAATCACAAGACAACCGTCTGCAACTTACCCAACACGCTGAATATAATCTTGAACCCGAAAAGTTTGCCTTGTCCACAGACAATAAACTTACTTACCCGAAAATAGGTCTTCTTGTCAAGTTTAAGGGCTCTTTGACCAAAAAGTCTGTAGAGACCGAAGCTGAACTTAAGTATGATAAATTTAAATTCGGAGCTGAACTTTCTGGAAATATTAATAAAAATAAACAAGGTGATTATGAGGTTGAGTTTGAGGCTGAGGTACTTGATAACAAACTTGAACTTGAATCCAAGAGAACTATCATTGACGACACTAAGAGTAAATTTGAAAACTCCTTGAAATTGACTCCGGGTGGTACTTACAAAGCTGATGCAACAATCAAATGGCAAGTAAAGAAAAACGACGTCAATGTAGGAGTCGATGCCGATGTCAACCTTAATAACAAAAAAATTAAGCTAGATACTGGACTTGAATGCACTCCAGACAAATTGAACAACCACGTTGAAATTATTAGTGGTGGAGTAAAATATGTTGACTACAAATTAAACGTTCACAAAGGTCAAAATCCCAACGGTAATCTTGTTCTTAACTTGAAGAGTTATTTGACAGCCAATGGACAATTCGCTTACCAGAACGGAAAAGGTAATGGCAACATTAACATCGATATACCGAAAATCAATAGAAAAATTAAAGGAAGCGGAGACGTTGCTGTAGCTGGTTCCAAACATGTTGCAAACTTTGAACTTGCTTATGATGCCGGCAAAGATCCAAACAAAAAGATCAAGATTTCAACGGACTCTGACGTAACAAAAACATCCATTGATTCTAAAAATATTATTGAAATTTTGACATACAAGACTATAGTTAATGTTAAAGGAAAAAATCAAGGAGATTTCCTCAATGGACAGATTGATGGAGATATCGAAATCACTTTACCAAACAACAGGTATCTGACATTGAAAGGCAATCGTGTAGCTACGAAAAAAGACGACAAACTTGACGTTCAAGCTCATACTGAAATCGCAGATTACGTCACTAAGGGTGGTGAGGGAAGAAAAGTGATCGTGGATGCTAATGCAAATGTTGTAAGCATGAAAGATCGTCTTTTCGACAGCAAATATAACATTAAATACATTCATACCGATGGTAAAGACCTTGCGTACAACATCGTTATAAAGAATCTAGGACAACCTAATTCCGACAAGAAATCTGCAGCATTAGATATTACGGCATCTGGAAGCTTAATATCGTATACCGCTAGTATCAATACTGCAGCTGACTACGATAATGACAACCTTGCTTTGAAGGGTTCGGTCAACAGAGGAAACGACTTTGCCGTTAAGGTAAAACAAATATTTTTTTTTCCCAATATTATTAATTATTAAACAATACTTTTTACTATAACTTTCGTAACATTATATTTTTAAATTGTACGGGAAAAATAATATCTATACAAATTTTCAGGGTAACATTAACCTCGGTCGTGGAAACAACGTAGACAAACCAGGAATAATGAAGGGTGAAATTGAAGCTAAACTTCCCAGTGACAAACTTAAAAATATTAAATTCGAATTTGACGAGACATACTTAGACCAACAAGACGATAACGGTATGGTCGAATACACCAAGCTGAAGCTCCTCACATACAACGATGACCAAAAAATTAGTCTTAAAACTAATTACAAACAGAATGGCAACAAAAACTTTGAAGATCTCACTAAATATGAACGTACATTCACTGGAACTCTTAACGTTCTCGATAAGCCCACTCTTACTGTTAGTGATAATTACAACCATGATCTTACTGGTGAAATAAAGAAGGCAAATGAAAAATATACCATCAAGTATGGCGATAAGACCGGTACCGGTGACCTTACCTTACAGTGGCACCCAGAATTGACTAAAATTTCTGCTAAGGGAAAATTCACTACTCCATTTGAAAAACTAAAGAACATTGATCTTGAAATAGATCATAAGGTATTGAATAAAAATAAATAATAAAAATATATAATTACGCATGTCATGTTATAGGTGTTCATTCAAATTTGTATTTTTGTTACAGAGAGAGAATGAAAAATCTAGAAAGACCGATATCGCTGTTACTATTGACGGCGTAAAATATACGCAGATGACTGAAATTGAATTGGAGGAGGCACCTGGAATCCACTTAGTTTTCACTTGCCCAGCAGGAAAGACTGAGCTCCTCGCTAAGTTCAAGAAATTAGGAGAGAATGAGTATTCAGGTAGATACATTTTTTTAAATATAATCTAAGAATTTTTATTATTTGACAGCAAATTATACATATAATAATATATATTTCTTTATTTTTCAGGTGACTACAAATTAGTAACACCCAAAGGCTTCGTTACGGTTGATGGCCGCGTTAAATTGGAAAGTGTAGATGACTTTGTTGTAAATATTAATTTTGATAGCGACAAAGTCAAATACCGTAAGGTCCATGCTGAAATTGCCAACAAGCCAAGTTCCCAGGATGGCAGAAGGATTTTCATTACTGTCACCAGTGAAGGAAAGAACCTTGTTACTGGAAGGTACGTTTATTTTTATATCTGTAATAACAATAAAAATATGTTTCAAAGAAATATTCTGTTTAAATATTTTGTTTATGTGAAAAATATGTAGACAAGATTGATAGAGTATTTCTGAAAAAATATAGTTTTAATTAATTATTTACTCAATAAAAATAATATATTATTCCTCATTATAGCACAAACTACAAGAGGCATGATGAAGATAAGAAGGTGACACTTGAAGGTAACGGCAGCTTGAAGATTGGTGAAAACACTAAGAGCTCCTCATTTAAGTATGTTCGTAAAGCATTGACACGCGAGGCTGACAAAGAAGTCGGAGTTGCCATTATGCTCAATGCAAGCTTTGGTCCTTCAGCCATTGTTGGTGAATTAAAACTTTCCGACAAGGAAGTGCATGTATTTAACAGCTACTGCGAAGCAAGTAAGGACTGCGCCCACTTCAAATTACAGTCGACCCTCGACACTGACCGTAATTATAAATTTTTAAAATTTCACAACATCAATTATGTACAATGTTATATGAAAATTCTTATTATTTTATTTAATTTTTTCAGATCTTACCCACTTGAACCACAATCTTAGAGTTGAAGTAAACCTTAAGAAATTCAACGTTCCAGTTGAATTTGGATTATTATCTAGCACCAAATATGCTGATTACTCTCTTGATCACCAAGCTAACCTTTACCTTCACTCATCGAAAGACCGTACTCAGTACACTTATCACTTATACAGCAACAAACGTGAATCTGGTAAGTGACATTATTGTCAAAAAATAATTTTATTAACTTTAAGAGAAATTCATAAACTAATTACAATTTTATTTTAGCTGCTGTATTGTCACTGCCTAGCCGTGAATTAGCCATTGTTGCTTTCCACGATATTCCTATTGTGAAGCACTCTGGAGCATATAAAATTGATGTTTCGTTGTATTTGGACAGAAAGAACAAACCTACTGAAAAGACCAGTCTCATTTTCACTGGTGATGTCAATGTTGATAAGAACGCTGTTGGAATTAAAGGAGAATCCAAATTTACATATCCATCTCAGCCAAAGGTTAATATAAAATTTGCGTTTATTTTCGTTAAAAATGATATTGCCATTTTCTCAAGGAAGAAACATAAAGTAACTCGGGTATTTTATTTTAATAGGATTTGATCGTCAAAGGAGAATTACGCGCTGGAGGTGAACAACTATTCGAGGCTAAGGCCGACATTGACGTATTCAATAGCAAGAATGATAAAATCACTGTTAATGCTAAAGTTGTTCGCAATGAGGTACCAAAGGGTTACAATGTTACCGCTAACTTCAACATTTTCAGCAAGGGCCAAAAGCTCGATGTTAAATCTGACCAACACTTTGCTCTTACAACAAACTCTATCGACCTTGGATCTTCCTTATCTTATACTGACAAACATCAAAAACCAAAATCTCTTGGCGCATACTTCTCTGCTAGCCCACAACAAGTGGACATTTATGCCTACGTACCAGGAAAAGATCTTGTTAAATCTCATACTGGAATAACTGTCGCTAAGGATACACAGAAAGTTGAAACGGAGTTTGCTTTACTTGGACACAAACCTGTTGTTGGCAACGTTGAAATTAAAAACTACAACAGTTTCAAATTCGACTATGGTGCTAAAGGTAGAATGATGCTTATTTTTTTATACATGCATTTATAACGTGGTTATACCCTTAATTTATAATTTTTTTTATTTAGGTAACGCAAACAACAAGATTGTTGCCAACGGTAAATTCGTTCTTGGTCAGCTGGCCGAAATTCACGCTGATGCCTTCAAAGACGGCAATAAACAAGAATTATTCCATCTGTTGATCCATCTTGACGAAGGAAAATTCATGAAGCCTGATTTTGCTTACAACAACAAAAATATCATGGCTGTTATGGTGAGTTAGTTAAAATAAATATAAATAAAATGTGAAACATTTAATTCCTGGTTTTTCCCTTTTATTTATTAATTTTTATTATACAGAACCAGTACCGTGAACGTTTGACTGAAAGAGTTAAGGAAGTTAAACAAGTTGGAGAAGAAATCGGCAAGGAAGTTGTTACTGAATTCGGTGATCTGTTTGAACATCTTAAGAAGGCTCAGCCAAGTCTTAAACCTTTGATTGCTTACTTCGAAGCTGAATTGACCAAACTTAAAAATGAGCTGCACGCTGACCAAACCATCAAGGAGATTCAGGAAATCCTGTAAGTACATTAGAAAGTTTATTTATTGGTATTTTGAGATATTGAAATAAAAAAAGTTCATAAAAAATATCGTATTTCATAATTGCAGTAACAAAACATTCGGTGGCCTAATAGCGGCAATCACCGAAACTGCCAAGAAATTCGTGGAACATATTGAAGAACTGCGTCAACAGCTGAATGACATTTGCGGCAAATTGCAAGATGCTATTAAGGCTACTTACCCACAATTAAAAGAATCCTTCGACAAACTTTTCAAAGTCGGCGTTACCATCTTCGATTCTGCTACTAAACTCGCTACCACTTATGTTGAAGCTATACTTAAAGTATTGAACGAACATCAGAAAGATATCGAGGAACTTATATCCTTGGCATCTGAATTGACTCAGGATGTGGCCAAGATTCTTTTGAAGGGAGCTAGTCAAATCGAAAAGGAAGTTAAGGAGTTTGTGCAACTGTTGATCCAACAGGTCCGAGCTCTGCCTGTTTATGAAATGGCTCAGAATGCATACAGGGAAATCGTTAATTACAAGGTACCAGACTATGTTATTGCCCCCATCGAAGAATTCTGTCACAACATCAAGAACTTCCTGCCAACTCAGGAACTCAAAGACTTCTTCTCCACTGTTTATAACTACATTCTTAAGCACGTCAAACACCAGAAGGTAGATTTATCAATCATATCATTAACAATGTACTTTTAATTTTAAAAGGAATTACTTACTATATACTTATCTCTGCAATAGGTCGACGACACAAACGAGGTTAAGAAGATCTACTCACAGGCAATAAACGCCTTCCGTTCCCTCATCCATCTCTTGCAAACACAAATAACCGTTGAAAACATTTTCGGATTCTTCGAAACTCAGTTCCCCATTGACGTCAGCTACTTGAAGAAATTACCAGGACTCTCAACCATCCGTGTTTCTGTTTTGAGACTGCTGCTTAACCGCGAACTCCCCACCGTTTCTGACCTTTACTACACCTACAGGTATTTCTAATTATTTACATTATGTCTTAATTACATATTTTATACCGACATGTGTTAAAAATTTTCTATTTTTCAGACCACTTTACCGCATTGAGGACTCTATCCCACCAGCCAAGAAATACGGATACTTTGCCGACGGAGGCTACTTCGTCACTTTCGATGGCAAACAATTCGTGTTCCCAGGAACCTGCAACTACATTCTCGCCCAAGACATCCAGGACGGAAACTTCTCCGTTGTCGGTGAATACGTTAACGGCAACCTTGCTAGTGTCACTGTCACTGAACCTGGTGAGAGCATCACGATCAAATCGAACGGAAACGTAAGTAGACCTTCCTGAATGTACTCTTCAAATTATGATTTACGATGCATTATCGTTAAAACTAATATTTCAATTACAGGTTCTCGTAAACAACAAACCAGCCGACTTACCGGCTAGTACCAAGAACCTCGAGGCTTACGTGACGGTGCCGATCTACACTGTCAAGTCCAAGTACGGTACCAAGCTAGTCTGCACAGTCGAAACGTCCATCTCCTGCTACCTGCGCGTGTCTGGTTTCTACCACGGCAAACTTCGCGGTATTCTCGGCGACGCCAACAACGAGCCTTCAGACGATTACATTCTACCCAGCGGCAAGATCGCCGCCAGCGCTACCGACCTCGGCAACGCGTACAAACTCAACCCATCTTGCGCAGCGGCCGCCGCCAAGGAGAGCGACGCTCCCCGATCACCAGTCTGCACCAAGTACTTCTCCGGAAAGTCGGCGTTGAGGTAAGTGGCAAAGAAGGCACTATCGTAAAACTAACATATATTTTGTTGCTTGTATATAACTAACGACGAAATATTGCACTATTATAGCTCTTGCTTCAACTACGTCGAACCCCAAGCCTTCCGTTCGGCCTGCGACCAAATGGTTGCTCAGGGAACAGTGAAGAATGCGCCATGTGTGATTGCTTCATCCTACGTAACATCTTGTCTTTTACAGAACGTTCACGTCAGTCTTCCGAACGACTGCGGTAAGTTAGAAGCTACAGAATAATTCGAGAACTGAATCTTGGAATGATTTGTGAGAATACTGACAATTAAATTCATATTACAGTCCAATGCAAAGTCGGAGACGACAACATCAAAGGAGGCGACAGCTTCAGCGTGAAGATCCCCAAGAAGCAGGCTGACATCATCTTCGTCGTCGAGCAGGAGGCTGACAACGCGAAAGCCTTCAAAGATCTTCTGAAACCAATTATGAACGAGCTCAGAAACGAATTGAAACAACAAGGAATCACGTAAGTTTTCATTTCTCCGAGAATCACGTACTGGTAGATTTCGCGCGAGCACGTCTTTACTAAATTTATTTATCTATGGAATTTAGCGACGTGTTCATTGGCCTCATTGGCTTTGGCGAGGACCTGAAATGGCCCAGGCATTACACGTCGAACAACAACGCGAACATCGAGGGCGGCGACATCAACCACATGTCGTTCACCCACAAGAGCGAGCCCACAATCACGCTGCAGGAAGCCAAAGAGGACAAACAGATCTCGAAGAAGCTGCAGTACATCAAGCAGCGACTCGACGTAGAGCTCGGTTCGTTCAAGCTGACCGACGGTTACGCGGCTGCTATCCGCTATCCATTCCGCGCTGGCGCTGCCAAGGCCGTCGTCGGCCTCGTCAGCCAGCCCTGCGAAAAGAGCCCCCTGTCGCCATTCTCGGTTAGTCCTTGAGCATATTCTTTTACAAAAAGTCCTGGCTTTGGAATTTTTTCTTATCTTTTCTCTCTTTTCCCTATAGTTACAGGACTACAGGCTACTGCTCGGCCGCAACTTGTACAGCCAGCTGGGTTTGAAATACTACCACGTCTCGCCGCTGAACGACCTTGAAGTCTCAGGCAAATCCTTGAAGAGCCTCGTCGGCTACGACAAGGACTCCATCTACACGTTCGCCGACAGCAAGAAGAAGCCCCTCGAGGCCAACACCGACAATAAGAGCAATCTCATAACTGCCGGAACTGACGTCTGCGCTGGTTTCGCTGTTAACGTGAGTATACTCCATCTCCCCTATTTTCTACTTTTTACCACGAGATGTTTTTTTTTTTTTTTTTTTTTTTGTTAAGATAAAATTTATTTTTGAATGGAAAAAATCGCACATAACTGTTTTGTATATATCTAAATAATTTGATCGGAAATATTCACACGGCAGAGATATTTAATAAAACGATATTTAAACTGTTTTACAATCGATTGTACAACGAACCTTTGCCAATGAAATTTACAGACCGGCGGAGCAGCGTTCAGCACGCACAACTTCCTGGAGGCCAAGCCGACGAACCAGAATCAGTACATCAAGGTAGCCGCCAGGCGAATCGCCGAGGGTCTCGTCAACACCGAGATCGAGGAGGACTGCGTGTGCGGCGCTGAGGCAGGCTACGGCCACACTGCCAAGATCGTCAGCCGACCCCACTGCAAGGTCATCAATAGCGCCGACAAGAGGCATAAGTAGGCCCAAAATGAACTGATCGACAGCCTGACAATTAAGGATTAAACTAGACCTAATGCGTATTTGTTATTTCGTTATAATAATGATAATAATGATAATAATGATAATAATATAATAATAATAATATTAATAATAATAACTGTAGAGCTTTAGAGTTCTTTTATATTGCGCAAACGAGTCGAACGAACCGTCCGCTTACGACACTCGCTCTTTTTCCAGGTTAGTTCCTTTTTTTATGTACAGTTGACAATCATCTGACATTTAGATAAGCCTAACGAGACGTATTCACGCGAGTATTTAACTATATATGTTTTTTTTATTTTCACGTACTGTAAAAGTGTCCGACGATGTTGCAACGACGAATTCTGCCTGTAAATATAATTGTACGTTTTCACACTGGGAGAGGAAATTGTTTTCAGAGCTATAATGCACCGGGTAGAAAAGGAGGACTGTCATAAGCGCGCGCGCCTGGTAATGACTGACTTTTATCGAATTATTTTTATATGGATATGAAATAATTGTGTAATGATGCGACGATATGTATGTTTCATTATAAAAAGTGCATGATTGATACATGCACGCGAGATCTGTGAATTGTGAATAAAACCTGTATACCTACAATATTTACCAAGTGTCTTTTGTTTCTTTCCCGTTGCACGTACATACATGAGTCCATTTCTATTATATGTTATTTATTTTAGCTATAAAGTAAAAAATCGTATTGTAAATATAACTTTTTTTAGTTTGAAATAAATAGAAAACAAAAATGTATCCTCATCCAGAATTGAATAGTTTTCTTAAGGGATTTGATGGACATGTGTCGAAAAAAATCATCGATCGAGCAATAGTTAAAGGTTAGCTTATCATAGTCTGAATCAACGTTATATGATAAAACGAAAGATATTTTTTTCCAATCCAGCAATGCCCGAAAAGAGCTATTGCGATAAATTTAAACCGTTCGCAATGCGATTGGCATCCACGCAGCCACAGTGTTTCGCTCCCCACGTCGACGTGACACGAGCAAAGTGCGCCTTCGGATCGTACGCACTGCCCAAACTCGTAAGAAGATTTCGTTTTTCTTATTTCGTTTCATCGTTTTACTCATCTACAAAAAAAATCTAATCTATCAAGAGGAGAGAATTAAACAGCGACGATCCATTGACCGTGAGACAAGCTGTGACCACTCTGGGTGATCTATTAGTCGATCCCGAGAAAATGGCCGAAGCTATAAAATTAAATATTCCCGACAGGTATGGTATGCCAACTTTTACCCTGATAACCCGTATTTTTTATATATATTTCGTGATTCGGCATTTGTCTGTCTGACCATGACTCGGCCTTACCTTGACTAACAAAATATTATCTACTTCCCCTTCGTAATTTAATTATATATATGAATCAAAACAATATGATTTACTGAACCAAATAAAGTATTTTTGTTTTGTGTGCTTTATTTCAGATCGACATTAAACGTATTATCACATATTTGACATATTTTTGAACATATTCCGTGTAATAAATAGAAAGAATACGCATATTTTAATTTGATATCAAATTTAGTTTACTTTACTCTCTTCATTCCTCTAAATATTTCAGCCATTTTCAAAACTAAAATTCCCAATCATTTCTAAAACTCCATTCGACAAATATGCAATATATTTTTTTCTTTATTGAGATAAATCTAAAACAAGAACGTTTTGGCAACCGAATGCACACGAGATATAGCAGGCAAATAAAAAAGAAATGAATTTTTCCTCGATTAATAATCGATTTTTAAAATATAATTTTACATTTATTTATATATATATCATGAAATTTAGCCGCTATTTTTCAAAATATGCCATTGCCACACAGACTGGCGGATCTCCTGACATCGGACGACCTTTATCTGCGAGAACGAGCGGCGATGATTTACGTGACAATAGCGAATCAAGCTGCAGGAAGGGACGCTATTTTGAAGAATCTCACCGCGATCGCTAATTTATCGAAAAGCCTCGACGATAGTCCAGCAGCCGTGCGATTGCAAATAGCCCGGGCTTTAGAGTCGCTGGCTCGTGACTATCGCGGTTAATTGCTAATTACTTCTTCCCATTCGCGCTCGAAAATACGAAATATATAACCAGAATTTTTCTGATATTAATGTGTTTGTAGCGGCTGATCTGTTATGCGCCTGCGGTTTCGTCGAATCGCTAACCGCGAAACTTTGCAGCGAAAAGAAACACATACTGGTACATTATTAAACCGGAGCAGATAACGAATATCGGCGAGTGATGGAGAAAATTAAAATTTCTCCATTTTACAGGTGGTTTATCTGGAAACAATGAAATCGTGAAGGCAAAGGCAGTCGAAAGTGGGACATTTGAAAAATTAAGGAAGCTCTTAAACAGAGACGACGAGGACGTTCTCAGTAATGCATTGTCGTGTTTGGGAATATTATGTGAGGATGTCAAAGGGAAATTGAAAGCTATTGAAATGGACTTACTATGCCATGTGCAGAAACATTTAACGGATAAGGTAATAATTATAATTTTGTCAAAACAAAGATATAGGGTGAAGGCACCAGTGAATGAACATTTTCTTCAAATATATGAAAATATCAAGATTTCTATGTACTGTTTGTCTAACATGACGATAATTTTAGAATCGTTGAAAATTTTTATTTCATTTTATATAAATAAATCATAAAATCGCCGCTATCAAGTGTTCATTCACTGGCGATGAATTCATTCACTGGTGACACGTATTTAGATACTAAGATTGCGTGTTCATTCACTGGATTTTAGGAGATATTTATAGATTTGTATTAAATAAAATTTTTACTTTTATTCTTTATTCAAAATTTGCTCACCGACGTAAAGTAAGTTTGAACATTTTAAAAAATAAATTTCAAAAGGATTAAACTTTTAATCCATTTTGAAACCACTTAATTAAATAACAAAAGTTACAATTTTCTTATTCGTTCATTCGCTGGTGAAGTCACCCTATATGATGTGAAACATTTTTAGTACAATAATACGATAATATATTTAAAATCGTGTTTCCAAAAATTATAACAATAATAAGCCAATCATTATACGTTTAAACCGGGAATTTTACGAAAAATCCCTTGCGCATGTAAAAGAACAACCAGCCAAAGTAAAGTTTGCACTCGAGCACCTCGTCA
>JAPYZP010001392.1:0-17348 GCA_030522985.1 Torymus sinensis | reverse complement strand
GTTTAACGTGAAATTCGTGAGGATAGATAATAGTTAATTCTTTAAAAATGAAATTACAGTAGGCCATCTTAAATTATATAAATATTAATAATAAGATATTGTGAAATTTCATTTGAACAAAAAATTTTTTTTTCATATTTAACATTAAATTCGTGAGAATAGATAATTGTTAATTCTTTGAGAAATTATATCAATATTAATAATTTTTATCGAACTGCACAGAGTAAATGTCAGTCTGAGCGAGTTTGATGGTTCACAATGGCGCTTGGTAGCAGAGTATGGTAAGTTTCATCATTATTTTTTTCAAATTTATCTATTTGTGCGAATCTACAAATTGAAATATTAAATGTGGCTTATATTTTTCAGTCAACATCAACATACATGGTAGTGTCTGGTATCAAGCTTGTTGTGGCCGATCAAACTCGACCGGACCGACATTCGGGTAAGATAATTAGATATTATTTATTTTATTAAAAAAAATTTTATTTGTGAAACTTATATGCATATACACTTATTAATTTATAAATTTATTTTATTATTTATATTTTACCTTAGTTCATTAAGTTTAACTCTAGAATTTATGACATGGCCTTCACCATAGGTAAATAAATTTCTTGAATATTCCTTTCAAACAATAGTTTTACAGTATTTTATACAATGTATATCATTTGATATTAGATATTTTTCTATATATTTAAATTAATTTTTGTTCAATGAAGTAATTTTAAATATGATAGGGAAATGTATGATCATTGATAAGTTACAGTTTCTGACGACGTTATATTATTAAATTTAAAGCATAACTTATTTGCTATTATAATAACAAATATGTACTTATCTATTTACAGGTCGTGAGCAGCGCAAGAACGTCATCCCACTCATACCAGTTTGATACCAGTATTCGAGTCCTTTTTTCGGATGCACGTGATTGCGCTAGTGGATTAATTTTTAGTCTTAGTTTTAGATTTATGTAAATATTTAATTTCTAATACTTATAAAATCGCTGCATTTTTTATTCCTACAAATATTTTATTTAGAATAAGTTGTAGATTATGTATCTTTAGAATAAGTTTGGACGTTACAGTATTGTTGTTGCATATTACTACTTCATAAAATTGTGAGACTGTAAATATTTAAATATAGGACGCTGAAATTGGTCGATTAATTTAACTGATCAGTAGTCTAGACTAATTTTGGTATGATTAATATATTTAAACGTTTGCACGTTTGACGAATTTTATAAATGTGTCTTATTGTACAGTGATATTGAAAAATTCAAATTTTTATTACGACGCGTATAGTGAAAAAATATAATAGTCAATCGTATACAAGAAGATCGCACGAATTGTGAAAATTTATCGTAAAAACATTTTCCGAAACAGATGATAATAATAAAGTTACAATTTTTACGATATGTATTGATATTTTTAATTGTCCTTCCTATCTACCTTTTCAATATTGTTCCCTATTATCTATTCAAGAAATTATTAAACATTAAACATATTATACTATAAAGAAAAGGAATTTAAAATAACGTTATAAAATATTTAAATAAGAATGAAAAATTATTTGAAAAATTTATTATTCTTTGTAACAAGTACTAAATTCAAAGGTATCATCAATATTAATTATAGTAACTAATTGATAGAAATTTTTATTTAATTCTTAAATAAACCAATGTTACCCGTTTATTTTATATAAATAACGTTATAATAATAAAATCGGAACGTGCAATTTCTGTGAAATACTCTTTGTGTACATACGCGGAATACTTGATTGAGCGTGACGAGAGGGAAGAGCAAGAAATGTAGAAGTAGATTTTGTTTCAGGTTCAAGAGCCATGTAGGAAAAAAATAATGAAATATATAATATTAAAGACTTCATAAAATCATCTGTTTGTTTGCACTTCAAGAAATTTCTATTGTTTTTTCATTCTTTTTTCCTAGATATTAAAAATAATACAAAAAATTCTTTTAAATGTGATCAGGTCGTCATACTTACACACACACTAATACATCACACATTTACTGATCACTATATGTACAGATATAATAAAATCTTAAGATATTTTAAGATTTTATTACCTATGTTTATAATCCTAATGTGTATATTATATTTTCATTCGTTATATGTCACTAAAAATGTTTAAGATAGAAATAAAGACACCAATTTTATAATTCAATTTACTTTATTCTTAACGTTTTATAAAATGTACAAAAGCACGTGTAAAGTGAAAAATTAACACCGTCGTCTATACACTCGTATTTTTATTTCATTTTTTATTTCTTTTATCTTTTATATAAGCTCTTCAAGTTCATAAACTTGCGAGTCACTATACTATACATGTACGTGACAAAGTACATAGTCAAAATATACAAGTTTTATTTTCTACTTTATTTAAAATGTCCTAATTATTGATAAAAATTGCATGATACCTTATATTTACTCTTACATAACTTATCCTATTTATAACTATAGATATAAATATAAAAACAATAATCACGATATTGCTGGTGAAAAAACTATATGTATAATTTTGCAATCAACAATTAGGACATTTACTGTATATCGCTTTTTTTACTTTCCTTTTTTGAGACATTTTTTTCTTGTAAATTAATGTTCAAGCGTCTATCTCATATTGTAAATATACGTTTCTTATGAATTAAGTTTCTTAATTCAATATTTTACGCTTTCTTCTTTCATGTATATGAATATATTTTAAAGATAGATACGCAGGTCAGACTTAATTTTATCTTCGTGTAGATGATGAAGACATATATGGAAATGTAAGAATTTACAACGCTGTCACACGTAATTCAATTGGTACTTTAAGTAAACGTACAAAAAAGTTTTAAATAACTTGAATTCTTATGAGCTTAAACTATCCTGTTGTATTTGAAACCCTATAAAAATATTAACAATTTGTGCATCTTTATTAAATTTAAGTAAAGAAATGTAGCAGAATGAACTTTTCAATGTGCTATATAGCGTAACTTATCGTACTACGAGTATAATTGTATTTTACGTGTATTTGATACGTTTAAATATAATTTTCGTATCTCATCATGTTATTGCATAACAAATAGATTATTTTTAAATGCTATAAAAATCTTTCCGCCTTGAAGACGATTTATTTTAAATGACAATAAATTATGCACAAAATCTCAATGTACAAATTTTTACTTAAGACTGGAATTAAACTATAATAATTGTATTTACACTACAAATTACTTATATGATTCTAAATGCTCGAGAGGCTTTCCCTTGAAGTATTTGGCGTACATGTAAACATTTTTAAGGCACTACTTATTTACAAATTTATTTCCAAAATTATATTTTGAAGCAACTTTTTCTTTAGCTATTTTAAATCGCTCTAAAACAATAAATTATATTAGACATATAATCATCGCAACAAACTTATATTTTAGAGAAATTTACATGATCTATGAACAATTATATAAGTTTTTTTAATAAATACTTCTACGATATATTAAAAATATTTTATAATTTTATGTACTTATAAAATATTGCAATATATTGCAGTAGAAGCAGAAGTATTTACGTAGGATTTAATACATTTATAAAACAGCATAAATGTAATCTTGTCAAAGTAGCAAATTATCATTTTTATTATATTAAATCTTTTAAAGATATATTTCTTGTGAAACACATACGCCATAACTATACGTGGGAAAGTCGCGTCTCGGCGTGCGCGCCGTAAAAGATATGGGCGCACCTACGAAAATTGGACGGACGTACCTGTGATTGGGGATTGTTTCTTAAAGAATTTAAAGGAAGGCAAAGATAGAGACAGAAGGTTAATGTGTTGAAGCACAGAAAGGAAAGAAGATTGCGAATCCCCAAAAACTTCGCAAATCATGAATTCTTGCAAATCTTGTAAAAAGATGCGCTGAACTCGCAGTGCACGATTATCACTAAAATATCGTCTAAGTTGTTAGTAGAAAACCATATAACTATAATACATTGTAGATGCCGCTTGTCTTGCACTTTGAATAATAATAATACGTGCGAGCATATTTTTATATCACATTGAGCGACTCCTCGATAATAATAATTGAAAGTCCTGGCAGTGATCGATACCGTAAATAATATAATTTCGTAGAAAAAAAAAAGGTTTTGTATAAATAATATGCATGTATATCGAGTTTTATGTATATATATAACTTTACTTAACAAATTAGTTGTAAATATAAAATAATATTTCTAAATAATAAATTCATGGAACGCACATCAACATTCGAGCGATGCGAACTACTTAATTATACATTTGCATGAATATATATATACCTATATACTGACGACTGATTTCGATGACGATATTGATGATGAGATAACGAAAAATAAGAAGCAAAAAAAAAAATAATAAATAAATATGATCAAATCAAGTCTTGGAACCTTGCAGAGAGGGTCTATTAATGACTACTCTTGCTAAATAAAATTGGTAAATGTTTCGTAAGTAGAAAAAAAGAAATTAAAACAAAGCTCTATGATGAAGACATAAATTTCTCATATAAAAAAATAAATTCGATTCGCAACAGCAGTTTACGCTACAGACTGTCTTTTCAAGATTCCAAGAGACATAATATACAAGTTGAGAAAAACGCGGAAGAAGCGTTTCTGGCGGGAACGCGAGTCTAAGATGTTAGTTTATTCTATGTTACGGTTGTCTTTGTAATAACAGTTTAGTAGGAGATCATTATAACAGACGCTTCGGAGTATATTTCGTCTATCGATTCTACATTTGAATCGACAGTTCGAATGCAAATTACATAAAAGATTTATATAACTTCCTCCGCCGTCCGTACGAATCTTAACAGAAGTAAACACCATCGTCAAGCATTTGTATAAAATATTCTCCTTAATAGTCCGACTTCACTCTTATGTTCAATTATTTACCAACCGCTCGCCAGTTGGTACATTCGCAACGCGTGCGTCCACACGTCGACTTTATACAGCATGCTCTATATAGACACGTCTATATATACTTCTTTAAAAAAAAAAATGAAAAAGAAAGTTTGTCAAAAAATCACATAGCGGTTTCCAAAGGTTGGCTCTTACTTCGGCCGGCCGTAGAGAGCTGTGTGAGCTCTGTCGGCTCGTTCGGCATAAAGGCGTCAAAATTCGTCTCGAGGATGGCCTCGCTTTTCGATCGCAACGGCCTATCCTCGTCAAGGTTGGTCTCGAGGAGCGCCTCGCTGCGCGGTCGATCCTCATAATAATAGTGGTGGTTGTTGTTACTGCTGCCGTTGTGCTGATGATGACTGTGATGATGAGGATGGGGCAGAGTAGCAGCGCTGTGGCTGCTGTAGTACTCGGGCACCGGCTCCGAGGCAGGTGTCACCGGTGTCGTCGTGTCGTAGTGGTGTCCGTTTACGTTGTCGTACTCCAGCGACGAGTTGTTCGTACGCAGATCACGCTTCAACTCGCTTATGGAGTCGCTCGTGCCGAGGCTCGAGTTTAGTGGTAGGGTGGAGACGTTGTGTAGGTAGCCCGAGGACACGTCCACGTGCTCGCTGCTCGGGGTCGCGTTTTCCTGCAGGAAGAATGGCTTGTATAAGCACCATATTCATACGAATGATTTTTCAGTAGCATTTTTAATAATTAATAGGAGAAATGTTTTTGTATATGATTATCTTCTATTGAGAAAAAAAAAATGTGGAGTAATATAAATACTTTCTATTTGAAGTACGGAAGTTAATGTTAGAATTTACAATATTATCTATTCTATACAAATTTAAAATATGTAATTCTTGGCATCCCCAAAAATATATCTATTTCTTTAATTACCTCGGGCGCTGCAACGCTGTTGGCTTCAGATTGCCAAGCACTGTTGTTACGGGATGTAAAGGTCGAGTGATTTCGGAAGCCCTCGTTTCGATAGGTAAGATCATAAGCTGGATTGTCCCCGGTGAACTTGGCGGCGACGCCGCTGGCGCTCGCACCGGGGGAATAGCGTGGGTTGTGCGCCTCGTAGACGTCGTAGCAGTGGTTGTCCTCGAGTGACGAGTTCAGCTGGGACTTGTCCATCGAGTCCAGACTACCGCCGTTCGACATCTTTTTGTAATCAAGGGAACGCGAGTTCAGCGTGTCCGTAGACTGCTTGGTCTGAAAATGGTGAAATTTCCGTTTTAGTTTGCAATTGTTGTTGAACGAATTATCAGAAAGAAATATGGGTTCTTTACACATGGTATGCAAAACACTTTCTTACCTTATTTTATAATTTATTTGAAGACAAAAAAGAATTCAAATTTCAAAGGAGAAGATTTTATGTTTTATTAATAACCCATTTTTCTGTCTAAATTTTAAATATTACAAACTTTGGTTGTTGTATTGAATGCTTGTTGTGAAATTTAATTAAATTCAATTTCTTTGTTTTATTAGATTCGTAAATTATTTAATTAAATATTTAAAACAAGTATTCAAACACATTCTCTAGACAGGAATAAACAATAGCGATGACAACACAAAAGCATAATTGTTGTAATTCGCCTACGCAAGAAAAAAATGAATATAAGTAAGTTGAATAATCAACTGCGAACAACTGAAAGCTGAATAACAAATATGGACGACGGTAACGCATGACGAAAAAGAAAGCGCACATTATGAAGAACGAAAAATTGTCGATTTGTGCTCTAACCTGCATCGGTGGTACGAGAACCACTCTTTTTTCCTTCTTTGGCTGCTTTCGTGATTTATAGGCAGATTAGTGATGGACAAAGAAGAGAGTTTCGAAGAAAAGGTTGCTTTTTAATAATTTAAATGCTATTGGTTAATCTTTTGAGTCAAGAGAAACTTCTTTCTTATTTTACTTTAAAAACCTTTTCTACTATTATTTTAAGATAATGGTACAATACAAAGTTTCTATTGTTATTAAACAAAACATTTTTGATTCAGGTTAATTTAAAATTTTGTCATTGACTCAAAAGTTCGACTGGATTCGTAATTGAAATTGTACAAGAGGAAACTGTTAAACAAGATTTATTTTAATTTTCAGTAAGCTGGTGCTTTAACTATTAACGCTCTAAAAGCAATGTACAAGAAAAAAAATCTTAAAAATAATAATTATGATATATGAGGTTTGTTTCGTATAGCTTTTATAAGATCGCTGAATTTTTTAATTCTTTCTAACAGTTGAGCATATATGCAAAGCTATGGAGCAAAAAGCGCGAACGAAAATTTTGTTTAACAGAATTCTCATTATTGATATTTTCATTACAAAAAACCGGTGAAGTATATAATGTAAAAATGATAAGGCATTGCGAGAAAATGAAACTTACGGGTATAGGTTTTCTTCTTTGGTAAGCCAGCTCTGAAAAGCCGGATGTGGAACCTACTGAGCGTAGTGAATGAAGCGACTGCCGAATTGAATTTCGTCTTTCGAGCCTTTCTACATGGCGCTTCTTCGACTTTGAAACCCATAGGACAATAGCTGCTGCCAATAAAGCTAAAGCTACTGCTATTGCACTTAAAACCCCGACCGCGACTATGTCCTTTCTCCATGAAAGTGGATCAATGAAAATTCTCGGATCTGTGAATAGGTAATAACGAATTTATTTAATAATTGTAACAAATTGAATCTGATTTTAGTTATATTTGCAGAAATCAGAAAGCTTACCTATTTCACAAATAAATGGATTTGGTTGACCACAATGATCAATTTCAATTCTCTGATACGTAAACATGGTACACTGGTCTACTTTCTCTAGTTGTTGAATCCAGACACGCTCGGAGTAATCAAAGCGATCCTGTTGCTTTCGTAAAAATTTCCAAAGTTCCATGTAATCGCCCATTACAAAAGGCATTGATGCATTTGCAGACTGTCAAAATAACATAAAAAATTGTAAAATAACACAAAAAACTGATAATTGTAAAAGTTAATTGGTTGTATCTAAAAAAATTCTTACTCTGCAGAATTCTCGGGCAGAGAAGTAATCCATCGGCGCGCCGATATAAATGTAACAGGTATCACCTACTAGATCCCAAGCGGGAGGACACTTGCCAGTCAGAACTGACTGATTGTTCATGTGGTACGGTTGGAATTCTACTTGCAAAAGTTCCGGTGAATCGCCTCGATCGCGGATTCGGCCAGCGACCGCGAGAGTCTCGTTGTAGCCCCAGTAGTTGTGACGGGCGTCTACGCTCGATCTCCACATTTCCAGTTGGCTGTAAAGGCAAGTAAAATTATTAGTTTCTTGATACTAATGTGGAGCGCAACTCAAACGGACGAAAAAACGAAGCTCATCAGCGAAGCACATATAAATGACATAAAAAGCGTAACACAAAGATAAAATACTGAATTACGTAGGTATTCTTGGAAGGAGTAAACAGAGGATATCTGAGCAAATTGGATCTTAATTTTTTGTTAAAAATGGAAAATTGATTAAATTCTTTCGTTACATTGAATTCTTTTTGTATAAAAAAAGTTTTAGTGTGCATTTAGTATTCTGTTAATTATTAGGTGCCTTTGATAAATCTTTGAATAATTCTTAGAGTCAATGACGTATTATTATATCAACTTGTTGAAAAGAAAATTTTATAATTTATGCGGATCGTTAAGGTACGCTTTCAAAAGTTTTTATATTAATGTTATATTAAAATTGTTAACATTTCGTGCAGTTGATGTGCTCGTAATAAACTATTTGGTTGTAAAAAATTACAAAAATTTAATAGTTCTTAATATATATTATAGCTTCGACAGGTTTGTAAGATATTTAAGACGATAATATTTTATATTGTGCTTTAAATATATTCAAAACAAACAAAAGTGTGCGATATTTATTGTAAGGAAATCCCCTTGTTACTCGTATGTAATAGGACATAGTGAAAACAAAATATCACTTTGCTCAACACCACTTGGCTGTGAAAAAGCAGCGCATGTAAAACGTAACAGCACGACGGTTCGTGACAGTCGTGTACTTACTTAGTGTACCATTCTGCATCGACCACGCTGATATTTATAATAACGTGCATGCGCATTCGTAATATGAAAGGAAAAACAATTATTTGATAAATTAAGAGAAAAACTATGAGGAAATACTTAAAAATAAAATGGGAATCTAGTAAATCTGTAGGAGACAAATCTATGATAACGTTCTGTTTTGTTAATTAAAATAATGAAATGCATCATCTATTAATCACAAGATGCATCTGATGATATGCTATACTCACAGTGATCTGTTGATTGTTAACATCTCATAATCGTTGTCAGGATTGAAGAAAATATTATCCACGTATTGCTGACCAGGAGTTCCCGCAACTATTGTGCTTCTACCTTCGCGATCAACTGCGTAATTTCTAAATAAAAATTTTTAAATTATTATTCATTTTCATTTAAATATTTATAATCAATTTTTCATAAATCTAAGCTTACTTGTAAAACCCGTTATGAGAAGTACTCTGGTATATTGGAAGCCGGACCCTTTCAAATCCAGATATCTCCAACAGATGTTTACCCAAATTAGCATGTAAATAATTAAGGGTCATATTACTGACTACTTGTTTTAAAACAATATTGTTATCGTATGATGCATTATTTTTGGTGAAATAATTCCTGAATATTGTAACTTCTTGATAAGGGCTGCTTTGTCGACCTTCAACGTACCTTAAAATATAAATATTTATATATTTATTATATGCATTCATAAATAGTTTGTTATCATTTATCAGAATCAATAGTAAAACCTACAATGCTGGTGTATCGTAATTTTCTGCAAAAAGATTATTATGGATCCATCCTTTAAGGGAAGTTGCTGAACCGCGCGAATCAGCTCTAATGCTAAGACCTCCTTGATTTTTCATAACCAAGTTATTCTATAAGAATTTAAAAAAAATATTAAATATATATCATACAATAAAATAATTGATATTAACAATGCATAACTAACGAAATACATACTCTGAAATAAATGGATTGAGTATTTTGAATGTCCAATGAAACGGCGGACTTGCAAGTACTGAAGTTTCCATACAGCTTTTCGCAGTTATCTACAAACTGATTTCTTTCAAGAGTAATAACAGCATTAACTTCTCCTGCACTCGAGTATTTAACGGCACCTTCTTGACACTTTGAAATAATGGAGTATGAAATATTATGTTGCACGTCGCGATCTGTAAAGTAATAATTTAAACCATAAATAGCGTATACTTATCAAATGATAATTGTTAAAAATAAATATTTAAAAAAGACTTACTAAATCCTATTGCTGATATAGGTAACGTAACAACTTCTGCAATGAAACCGTGAACATTACTTGCCCCGGTAGCAAACAATTTGACACTAAGGCTTGGTCCCTGTGTTCTGAACAGTTTCTTTTCCAAGTTACTGTTTACGTAAAGTTCGTCGATTTTCTTAACCGTTATGTTGTAAATATCTCCGTCGTAAAGCGTTAAACTATCCGGTCTGCCCGGTTTGCCAGTAGAGTTAAACAAATTGAACTGCAAAAGCCTAAAAGAACATTTCGAATTGAGTAAATAATGTTTTTTTTTTAAATTAAGTAAATACCATATAAATAGAAAAGTTTAAAGTACCTGAATCCAAAAGGCTTTGCCCGATGACTACTGCGGAAGATCTTGACACAATTGACCGGATTATTGTCGTACTTATAGTATAAAAGTACACGCTCTTCTATGGTGACTTCTTTGGTGGTATCACAGATATCGACTAAACTGAACAAATCGTATGGTGCATTCAAATCTTTGAGAGGGGTGAAGGAACTTTCGTCAGCCTCGCGACCTTCGCCTGTCAGTGATAAAATGTTTATGCCATTCCCCAGTACATCTTTAACTTCATTAAACAGCAGCTCGACCTATAAAATCATTCAATCAAAACGTTTTCCGAGCCATTGTCGATCAGCCGAACGATCGACTACTCAATTACAGAGAACACAGCCACGTACCGTATGCGTAGGCGATATAACGTTAATGCCGTGATGGGCGCTCTGATTGACGCTGACGCGTGTTATAGCCGGCGACTTCATGATGGACTGCACCGCTGGTGATTTTTCATTGTGAAGGATTCCAGCTCCGGTAATGTTGACGTGTCTGAGCACGGATTCGACGCGTCGCACTGTCTCGTGTGTGACGACATCGTGGATGCGGTATTCGTACAGATAATGCTCGAACTCGCTGTTGGCGATGCGGATGCCACCCCAGTAATTCTGAGAGCTGTCGAGGTTGCGCTCACCGCAGCGCAGGAAGACGAATTGTCCGTCCCAGGGACATTCGTGACGGTGGCCGAACAGCTGGCCGTTCAGCCGAATTTGGCATTCTTCGAGGCTCTCCTCATTGCCGGTACACTGAATTGAAAAGAATATTGATTAAATATCGAATTAGTTTTTTTTTATTTATATGAAATAAATAAATTATCTGGATTTTTACCTGTAAAGGTTCAGGCCAGGACCATATCCTGTACAAGGAACCAGGATGCAACTCGTATCGACGATCTCGCGATACGTAAACGTTTAACGGTTCGTAGCCTAACTGGCGACAAGCCACTTGTGCGTTGCGCTCGGTAAAGCGATTATCGCAAATCGGAATCCACTGAAGTGTTGTGCGGTTGAAATACTCCACAAATCCTGAAAACAAACGTATCCACATTACATAATAATATTGTAATGAAATGTTATAAAAATGAATGATTCTAAAAAAATATATTTGAAAACTCACCTTCATTCGTGGAACTTGTACAATTTTCCTCTTTACACAGTCTGATGGTGTCAGGTTTGACACTCCTCTTACTAGCCATCGGTATTTCATTACCCTCTCTTATGGGTCTCATGATGATTTCATGATCGGGCGCGCCGATCGCCTTCAAGGTTCCCAGCACCAAAATGCCAACGTTTGGAGCAAATTCCATTACCACATCGGGTTGAATGTATAATGTCGCGTCGGGCATGACGGTAATATCGGAGCGAATGACGTATGGTTTTTCTCTCGCCTGAAGCGATAAATTGTCGACTATGCGACCACCGAGGTTGTTTAAGTCAACCTCCATTACGGGTTCCCATGATGCTGATATCGAGGAATCGACAGAATCGGTTGTCAAGTAAGGCCGGAAATTAGCCACTGCGTGATCATTCCAATCGTCAAAATCGAAAATCCTTTGCCTAAAATATAAATTGAGAATTAGTTTCATTGGAAAATCATTTATTAGTTGGTAATTAATGAAGAATGTTAATATTTTTTATCGTAATTTTTTCAAATCGATTTTTTTTAGTATATAGTAATAATAAAGTGTATTTTAAAATTGATAAACCTTACCGAATCTGAAGATCTTCGGCAGTACCCCACCAGTTTTCAGTGACATCAACTTTGTTGTTGATTTTCGCGGTTTTAATACCGGCAAGTAGCTCGTAATCCAGAGAATTCTCGCCAAACAAATTTCTGTTCACGCGCACTTTCTGGATACCGTGGAAACCAACGACATAAGTAGGCGTATTGAACATCTGATGAAAGCCACGAGTGGTTAACACACCACGACTGTTCTGCTTGACCTCGTTGAACATGAATCTCGCATCTATATCGCCCATTATTTCAGACTGACTGTCCGCATGGAATTCCACCATGAACGTACCAACGTTTCGCTCTATTTTGTTGCCTTCTATTTTCATACGTTTTTCCATGCCCCGGACGGAAATCAAACCCGTCTTGCATTTATTGCCCTCGAATCGATTGCGCGACATGTTGAAGCTCGCAAAGTGACCGTCGACGACGAACGCGAATTGTTCGTTAGACTGCCACGTGTTATTGTCCATGTAAATGGAGTGGGTAAAGTTTTCGTTGTACTGCCAAACGTACGGTAGGGCGACCTCAAAACCGCCGGCTTGGTTTCGCTCGATTGTACTGTCTTTGATGACCCAGTGGAAGAGGTTGTTGGATTGACGCATATCCCGACTGTACTGGATTATTCCTCGGCCGTTATCGGTAACAAGACTATAGTGCATGAAAAAAATGCATGGATTAAACAACAAAATAGAAAATTTGGAACAAAAAACTTGAACATACATAAAATGTTGTTTTATGTAAGATAACATAAAGCAGTATTTTCCAATAAATTTGCAATAATTTATACTTTGTTTTTAGTAAACCTTACCTGTTGTTAACATGAATTGTAATCTCAGAAAGATTGGAATGGAAGACGTTCCAATGGGGGGAATTAATGTAGATAGCCTCTTCGTGGTTATGAGAGACTTCACAATTGACTAATTGAATCGACTCATTGGCTTTACGGAGGTAGTGATCGCCAAGCTCGTCAAGATAACGATTGTAATATGAAGCGAGGATTCCGTGCCTATTACCGCGAATTTTTGTGTTCGATACCCGGAGAGTTGGAATTGGACCGCGAACTATACGGTTTTTATAATCCTGTAAAATAAATAAAAAGATATAATTATTAAATAATTTTCACAAAAATTCAAAATATTTAGCAAATATAATTATAGATGTTTTCTCTTTATTTTTTATTAAAAACACAAGTTTTTTAGTGTCTAACTTTTTAAAAGTATTTTAACAATGATAAAAATATTTTTTAAGATACATCAAAATAAAAAAAGTTTTACCTGGAATGGAGCAGGAAGTGCTGTAAGAACAATTACTGTTCCGCCTAAAGCGTTATCTCCGCTATGGTATTCGAAAACTACAATGTATGAGCTGGACGCAACCGGAAATACTGTAAGATCTCTTTTCACATGCCATATGTTTCCGCTTTTGTGCTTGATATTTTGCGAATCGTGTAGTATAATCTGCTCTGTACTTCTGTTGTGTATTGGGTTCAAAAGTTGAATTCCGACTACGTAGCCTGGCGTGCACTGTAATTGAAAAATAAATTTCAAAAATCAATGTAATCATTCAAAAAATACTTAGGTGACTGTACAAACACTCTTTTCAACGCGCCAAGAAAACTCACTTTGATATAATGATAACGATCGATGGCTTCGCCAGAGATCTTGGAGGTGACGAGGTACTTCGTCTCTCCCATCGCAAGCTCAATGTCAGCGCTGTGATCGGGTACTAGAATTGGATCGTAGTTAGAGTCGAGCGACGTATCCGGCGAGCTGGTGAACCATCCTGCAAGCTCTCTCTGCTGGACCGCAGAGAACGCAGGATTGTGCCGAATACCAGCGATCTTGTTGCCCTCCAGTCGTGAGCTAGCTATGCGCAGTCCCAGTTGTTTGAAGCTAATGCCGCTGCCACGATTGTTGGAGAACTCGCTATTGCGCACCGTGTTCACCGCGTCCGCCGAGTAGATGTCAGAGTAGAGGACTCCAAGGCCATCCTGCAGGTTGTTTATCACCTTCACACCTTCGAGAGAGTGGCGGGCAAAGTCTATCTGCAGAGCTGTGAAGAAAAATGTAAAATAAATTTATTTGATTAAATCTTAAACTTATTAGAACCATTATCAGTTTTTAAATATGGCATCATCTTATTATAGATGTAACGATGAACGAACAACTCACCAGGCTTGAATGAACTGGTAGTGTAATCCAACAAGCCCGCTCTATCGATCGTAATGTACTGCAGATCGCTGCGAAGCGCGAGCGGACCTAGCCGTAGACCAGCCCAGGCTGCTTCGGTGCACCTCACGCCGACGTCGTTCTCGTGCGTGCACGAGTTTTCGAAATCGTCCATGGCCTCGGCCCGGCAACGTGTCACGTCGACGTCGTCGTCCGTGCACTGGACATTACTCAGGACGATATCTTCGTTGGTTCCTGCACTCGGGATTTGCGAGCGCTCCATGAACCAGTTGTCGGGATCGAGGGTCAGGCCCAGTTGGTGACAGACCAGAGCCGCGTCGCGCATCGTCCAACCGTAGTTGCAGACCGTGCCCCACTTCTCGCCTATTCTTACCTACGCAAATTACAATATGTTAGTATTCAAAGAAATCTATATGGATATTTTTCTTTCCATTAATCAAAATTTTTAAATGGTATAGTCTTTTCAATTTATTATGTTAAACTTTAGCAGTAAGTTATAGGATGATAGTAGAGTAAAATATGATGCAATATACAACATTTAATAAATCTACTGGTCTTCAGAATAAATTAAATTAAGATAAACCAGAATTTCGAATCCTCACCTGTAATCTGCCCTCATGGTTGGTTTTGCCTCCCAACAACCTGACAGGCACTTTGCTCGCCTCGGGAATTGGCGGCACGAGAGCAGGCTCGGCCGCGTCACTCATCTCCTCCATCATGGTCTCGTTGTCGGCGGTGACGACGATCTCCTCCTTGAGTGTCATGAGGATGTTGCTGGGTCCGGTGCCGCGAGCCTCAAGTTTGCCAGCGACCATGATTCCCACAGCTGGGGGAAAGCGTAGCGTCACGCCCGGATGGAGGCTCAACTTTCCGCCGGGCCGGATATTAATATCGCGCTTAACGACGTACTCGCCCGCCTGCAAAGTCTCCTGACCGTCGACCTCGCCTCCGACGATGTTGGTGCCGGGTGCCAGGAAGCGCGGCACGAAAGTCGGATTTGGGTTTATTGTGTTGGTGGCCGGATTGCTGCTGTGTAGCAAGTACGGCATGTACTCGATCTTCGCCAGGTTGTATCTGTCTTTTCTGTGGAAGCGTGATTAAATTTTAGATTAGTCAACGTTTTTGTAAAAATCTTGATGTATCAAATCCAAAGTTTTAAATGGAAATTAATTTAATTAAGTGTTTCATTTAAAATATTGTACGTACCTATGGAAGAGTCTTTCGAATATCTCCGGTTGTTCGCTCGAACCAAGCCAATTGTACGTACAATTGATGATCTTGCTCTGATCCTCCAGATGAGAACCAATCTCATATGTCGATTCGGGATTATGTAAGATATTTCGGAAAATTTGAACATTGCTCGACGAGACGGCTACCACCGCTGAAACTCTCGATCGAGGAATCAATCGCGAACCTTGCACGTCTCCGTTATCGAAGGGCTCTCTAGCTTTATTGTCTCTGAGGAAATTCCTCGTGAACAGGAGACGTTGAACGTCGCTGTACGGCGATAAGCCTAAACTGGCCACGAAGAATCCCTTGTTGTCGTAAAACTCGTTGTGCTGAATCAATAAATTTGCCGGTAGAATATTAAACTCCTCGTACAGGGGATTGCGCACGAGGATGCCTCCGTAGGTGTGTTCGCGGAAGTGATTGTACTCGATGATGCCATCGAGGTTGAGCGCAGGACTGAGCTTGATGCCCAGCTTGGTGTTTTGCACAAAAACGTTGTGGCCTATCTGGAGCTTTAGGACGCCCTGATTGTAGCGCCAACTCGATTCAACTTGAACCGTTGTCTCGCTACTGCTGTTGAACCAGTTGCCGGTTATGTTAACGTAAGAATTGCCTGTGGAATTTCCAACCTGCGAAGAATAGGTCACCATTTATATGTTCTATCTTATTCAAATAAAATAATGATTGATTGATTAAATTACAGAATAACCACTCACCAATATGCCAATGTCGCGGTTTCGGAAGATCTCTGAATACTCAACTACGGTGGTTTGATTAAACGGCACGTAGTCAGTGGCGACACTGTTGTTCAGCCAAACGGCGAAACCGTAGCCCTGATTTGATGAAATGCTGGACCGAGAAACGTTACGATTACCGCCGGTCACGGTGATATTAATACCGTCACCCTGATTAAAGGCTATTCGACTGCGGGTGACGTTGACGTCGGGCACGCCGCCGAGCACGTGGACACCGGCCACGTGGCGATTGTTCGACACTGAAGTGTCATCTATGTGGAGAGCCGAACGGAGCTTTTCCGCCGCGATGCCGCGGCCATTATTGTCAACAATTTCACTGTTGGTTACGTTTAAGTCGTATGTTTTTTCTGAGAAAAAAAGAAAATGAAAGATTTAGGTCTTTGATCTTTACAATGAACTTGGCAGAGGAGAGTTGGTGCAGATTATTTAAAAAATAAAAATAATTATTTTTGTTTTGAAATGCTTGTTTGCCTAAATCTACGATAATAAGCTTTAAAACTTTGTAAATAATAATTAATAATTTTTTTTTTAAATACTCTAATGAATAGAAATATTTTTCGTTTATTCAAAAGACTTTTAAATATTTTTAAAGATCAAGTCCGAAAAATGTAACTCTGTGATCTACTATACACTTATTCATTATATTTTTGGACACTTACTGTAACCTGATGTAAGTCGCAGGAAAGCAACCATGGAAGTACGAGCTTCTGCGAAGAATTTAATATACAAATTTTGTCTGGAAGTGGTGACACTCTGTGGTAGGGTTCCGTTCCTAACATTGACGCGCGCCAGTAATTTTTCTCCCGTGCTTATCCCGTCGTAGACTTCTATGACAGCACTATCATTACGGTCAGTCTTCATTTGTAAAAAG